>JAQGAK010004739.1:0-11527 GCA_034696945.1 Lipothrix lubbocki
ACCCTTAGTTATCAATGGACTAAGGAGGATAAAGATAAAGCAGGGAAAGAATCATGCGTTAAGAGAGAATAACATCTCCCTCGTCCATTATTCTATGCGGGATATGGACAAGCACTTCCCTTCGTGAAAGGGAATGCTTAATAATATGCATGTGCGATGGTGGCCTCTTGGTCCAGGCCAAATACATTGTCTTAGTTTGAGCAGTGCGAATTAGGTTGTGCTAATAGTGATGCCTGGATTTTCTCGTACAAATTTACCCCGATATTCCGTTAAAGTCACCAGGATCAACCTTGTGCCTACTACATTATACGTTCCATCTTTTCCTCGAATTCGCACGGTGTCTCTGAGACCTTTACACAAAATTGAATTAGTATTTACAATTTTATTGACTACATGAAATGTACATGAGTATAAAAGCATTATTACAACCGTAATCTACCTGGAAATGCTCGACTGTTGTTGTCATTTAAGTAAAAATTTAGGACCTTCTGAGTAATGTCTTCACTTATTGGCCTTCCTGTGTAATTACGCTTCTCACAATAAAATGCTTCAAATTTGTTCTTCCATCCTGAGGCCTTCAGAGCTTTATATTGTGTGCAATAAAAGTGTTGTACAACTTCTGCAATAGACATTGATGAAGGGATGGTTGTTCAATTTGGATACTTTTTGCGGTATGTAGATAAACTCTGGAACCGCATTGCTAAATCACTGAATAAGCGATCGCACCAGTCGCATTTGTCCTTTGCTTCCTTGAATTTTATTTTCTTGAAAACAGAGTGGAATCTTTGCTTGAGACATTCCGTTGACTTTAGCATCTTTGCTTTGAATTGCTTGGATTTATGAAAACGCTTTCCCTTAACTGGTGATTCACCGAGGCTACGAAACGAGATGTTAAGACTTTCCAGGTTAACCTCAGAGTCTTGATAGCTCGACGCTGTGTCCGGAAAATCTTCGTCTGAACAAATAGCAACTTCATTGTTTTCATGATGGACAGTTGGAGCCAATATATTTAGAATATTCCCTGTTGTTGTTGAAGGAAACACATTTGCTATATGAAAATAAATACACATAATTAGTGACTATTGTTATACAATCAAATTTTTCAATGGAGCAAATCTTCCAATTCTGGGACTACTCAAATTTAATCTAACTAAAGTGGGCACCTTAGTGGTAATTTAAAAAAAAGCTAAATCACGTAAATCATGTTTTAACTAATTTCTCTAATCCTCTATGTATCTATTATATAAAATAAATTCATATCTAGTACCCACCTTTTGGAAGGATCAGAGCAAAAATTGATGGGGATGGAATTTCAGGACTGTGGGCTAGCATACATTCTGTTGGTGCAGAAGGTTCCACACAATCTTAACGGTTTCACTTTTCTCCACTTTGGCTTTGCATCTCTTTCAACAGGCAATGCAACATCTAGAATTCCCCGCCGAAATAAGATGACTTGTTTTCCTATTTATTTTACCAAAATCGTTTTCCGATAAAGTAGCGTTTCCAAAAGTTGTCTTGTGCCTAGGCAAATTATAGGGATTACAGCAGACTGATTTTGGTTTTCCCATTTGAAAAACAATATAATTTAGGGTTGAATTTAGAAATAAACAAACTTCCAATTTTGAAGCGCTTTTTTAAAACTAAAGTGTATAAGATGGCGGATTTACCTGGCCACAAGGTAGAATGAAGCAAACTCTTTGCATTATGCATTTTATAACATTGCAATTTGTTGTACACATGTACAACATAAAACTTACTTGGGCGGAGGAGCACAATGGAACCACGATGGCATGTGCAAATTCTCCTGGAGTGTAGTGAGCTTTTTATTTCTTCTCAATCTTCACTTTTCGACTCCCATAGGAGCTACAAGGTCTTAAATCACAATGCGACTATTGCCATTGTTTATCATCGCATCAATTCTCAGCTCAGCATTTGTTCAGGCTTTCTGGATTCTTGGTTTAGCTGCTTACGGAATATTTTTGATTAGCCGACCTATCCAACAAAGTGTTACTGTGGCCACACCACAAGATAAATCGCGAGATACAACCTCGGCAAGGCTCTTAAAAACTACTGAAAGTGGATCGTCTCCAAATCATCTCGAGGATATTTGGAAAACAGTGATCTCATCAAATAAAAGCACTGCAGCAAATTCAAGTGGCTCATTTTCTTTCTTACTGGAAGAAGCTGAGGATCTGATTGAAAGCAAGGTATTTCACGCCGACGGCCTTATTGTGTCATCTGTTTCTTCATCTGTGTCTTTCTTTAACAACAGAAAATCAGAGTTAGAGGCTGGTATTCAAAACTTTGAGGAAATTGTGACCGCTGCTTCATCGTATATTTTATAGATCTACCATAAAATTTTGTAAGTACCGTTTTGAATTTACTCGTCTAGTTATTTGTATTATTTTAGTAGTTTACAATTTGTAATAAACGGCGTGAGCTTGATTTTAGGAGTTCAAGAATGGGTTTAATATTATTAAAGTTATACAAGAACATTTTGTGATCTGAAAGTCATGTATGAGGTGTTAATGTCAAGATATGTACAAAGTTAAATCCACTACTATGAAAATTTTTTTAATCCGTATTAATTTATTCCTGTTTTAAAGGCATTGGGTGAAGGTGGTTCTTTTCATTGGACTCGCCCTGGTTCTTCTGTACATTTGCACAATTTGCTCTACATTTGCTGGCTTCATAAAAACGTATGTAATTTTAACTAAGTACCTGATATAATTGAATAATATGTACTTAGGTCTTCAAACTATCTAAACGATTAAGTTATTTAATACTTATATCTTTACCAATGTATAATAATTTTCCGGGTGAGGAGTGCTTTACAGCACGCTGTATGTATAGACGGAACTTCTTCCAAACTCGTAATTTGATCTCTGCATTGATAAAAGTTTTGAGTTCAATCGGAGTAGACTCATAATAGGCCGACTTCTGGTTTTCATGCTTATGTTGGTGGGGTTTGCTGCTGGTGATGACTCATCTATGAGTGTCGAGCTACATGATCTGATAGCGTTTATAATGTAAGTTTGGAATTATATATAACATTTATATTGAACTTTATCATATGTACAATTAACTTACTTTTATAGTCCCTTGATATTAGATGGTTTGGAGCAATGTAGTACATATGTACTATATACATATTATATGAAAAATGTATTTATAAATCTACTGTTCTCTTCTAGACGAGCACTGGAGGTTAAGTAATTTTGAACTTTGCCGCTTTCAAGGACAACATGATTTTCCATTTTATGCTTAGATTATTACTTACACAAGCAATTAATGAACTGAATCTGCATTTGTTATGCAGGTATAGTGGTCAGCCCTTCTCAGTTTGATGTATGATGAACCACTATACTTTAATTCTTCAGCACCCCTAAATCTGATACATTTCACAAAATTTACATATTTGGTCTTTCAAATCGCAGTATATGCAGGAAATTAAATTTTATTTCAACATTAAGTTTTAAAATTATTGCCGTAATGTTATTTAAATATTTGTATATGTAAAAACAGGTTTTTCATTAATTAACATTTCATGTGAATGCTTTGAAACAGTTAAGCCACCATTAGAGGTCAAACAAATTTCTTTGAATTTTGTTTGCTTGTATGCAAAACGACAGGTTTGTATGGGTTTAATAAATATTATTGAATTGTCATTTATGAAATTGTGCACCGGTGGATTAACATGAATAAATAACATTAATAATCCCCACGTTGTACACAATTTAAATCCTATGTGCGCCTTAAAAGTATATTTAGTTACAGTTTTTCTTTTTAAGCATTCATTCTCGATGTTCATAATTGAAATGAACTTAAAACCCGTAGGTAATATATGGTATCCATGACTACCCATTAATTTGCACGGTAGAATAATTAAATATGCATATAAAATCTTAATGAGGCAAGATTTTAAAAAAATAAAACAAACAGCGAGAGGTACTTACTTAAGATACAATTGTAAACTTAAGTCAGAAAAATCGGCCGAGCAGTTTCAGAGCAATATACAAAGTCCGTGGTTACCCGATAAAGCCCGTTTAAGTGCATCATAACACTTTTTCGTGCAATCAGCTGTGTATATATTCTACTCGAATGGAGTATGTTAAGATTTAATTAGTTTTATGTCAAATTGTTGATTGGCGGTCCGCACCTTTCATATATTGGAAATATTTATTCAATATAATCTTCATAATTACAAACTCCTTATAATGACCCCAGTTTTATTGCCTTAGAAATAAATTACCGTGAATCTTGGAGTCTTACAGAAGCATTTGTTTAAAACAGTCGAATTTTTCAACTTTTTATTGAGCCGTTGTAAGGCGTTCCTTCTGTATAACAAGCAGAAATGTTAACCAAGAAAAACCCCAAAAACAATTCAAAGGCCAGCCCGAACACTAAAAAGCAACAACGTTGCCACAACTGCCCCGAGTGTGGGAAAAGCTTCAATCCGAAGTACATGATCGAGCATATAAGGATCTATACGGGGGAAAAGCCTTATCAATGTAATCTCTGCCATAGGAGCTTTGCGAACCGATCTGGACTACGATGTCATATGACAACTCATACTCAAGAGAAACCCTGCGTTTGCTCCATGTGTTCAAAGCCATTTGGACTAAAACATCTTCTAAAACACTCCGTAGTTCACACGTGAGAAAAACCACACCAGTGCTCCTATTGTGACAAAAGTTTCGAAACATCTAGGAGTTTAACTCCACATTTGAAAACTCACACTGGCGAAAAGTCCCTGAAGTGTAGTTTCTGTGGCAAACAATGTGTGTCAAATTCTAAGTTGCAACAGCACATGCGTGTACATACAGAAGAAAAGCCTAAATTTAATACTTGCGGCAATAATTTTTCATTATTACAAAGTTTGAAGACCCATTCTAGAGTGCACACTGGGGAAAAACCGTACAATTGCAACCTGTGTAAGAAATCCTTTCGTTACAGAGACGTTCTCAAGAACCATATGAATCTTTACACAGGCGAGAGACCATTTAAATGCACAAAATGCGGCAAACCCTTTCATCATAATGGGAGTTTGTGGGCCCACTTAAAGACTCACGGTGGGGTGAAACCCCATAAATGCAACATTTGTCAAAAAACCTTCGGACGAGTTAGCATCTTAAACAATCATATATAAACGTTCACACTCGGGAAGAGTCTGTCAAATGTGATATCTGTGGGGAAATATTTGCGGGTACACAGACTTTGCGAATTCATCAAGTAGTGCACACCGGGGAAAAACCCTACAGTTGTAATATTTGCAAGAAATCATTTGGGCAAAAAGGTACTCTGATTGTACATACAAGGGTCCATACAGGAGAGAAGCTTTTTAAATGCAACCTGTGCAATTTTACTTGTGCTTGTCAGTACCTTAACTAAAAATCTCAGGACGCATACACGCAAAAAGCCTTTTAAATGCTCGCAGTGCAGTAAATCATTCCCAACTTCCAGAAGTAGAAAAACACATTTAAAGACCCACATGAAGAACTAAGGTTTAAATAAAATTGTATCTTGCAGAAATTAGCATTTCTTGTATGTATATCCTTCGCTTAGGATCTGAAAGTACCAATTGGATCTTAAATTACCGACGGGGGAAAGCTCAAAATTTATAAGTAGAAAAGTGCATCACAAACTTTGAAGCTTGGAGTTTACAATTTTTAGGTCAAGTTCGAAATATTAGAATAATAGGGTATACGTATATTAATAAAATTAGATTATTAGCTCAATCAAGATTACACTGGACTCTTTTTTTAAGGACACACTACATATAAAGCAGCGCGAAAGTGCTTTTATAAAGAAAATCCATTATAGAGAACATGGATTGCATGTAATTACACAGTGAACGGCTAGATTAGGTATGCTACTTAAGAGGAAAATTTTCTTATAATGAGGTCCCTTATAGAGAAAGTTCGGTGTAGCTAACAACAGTTTTGTAAATTTAAAAATAAATGGAGTCAGAATTACTATAGACTTAATTAAAAAATGTAAACGTCGAAACAAACATAACTCTCTGGGATCCATATTCTTTGAATGTAAATTGACGCAAAGACATAGAATTAGATTTTTAGATAAAATCCCTCGCGAAAACAGTATAACGAACCGAAGATATCACACACCTACTTAATTGATTTTTACTTTTTTGTTAGAAATTTGCTCAATATATATAATTTGGTATAAGCTTATTCAAATAGTATAATGAATGATTATGTTAAATTATGTCAAATGATTTGTGTATACGTTACGACCTCAGACGCAATAAATCAATACATACAACCGACATACATTTTCAGGTCAAGACTCGCGCAAAGAGGATTTTAGTACATGACGGTATTAGTCACAGTAGGAAAATTCCCGTGTATGTATAAATTAAAGTGAAATGTGTCTTGTCAAGGCATCCTCTTGTATTGTCGAATATAATTACATTTAGATAAAGTAATAAATACAAAAACTCAAAAGTCAGTAAATTCATGGGGGAACGAGCTTCAGACTCTTTAGACTATGACCATTTGTAATAATAGCCATTTTTAAATTAAGCCTTTTATACTGTAACAAGCCAAAGTTTAAATATTTTAGTAATAATTGTAGTAATTATTGTAGAAGTAATTATAGTATAAATTGTAATAATGTTTGTATTATTTATTTAATATTTTTTTGAAATGTGTAGATATTTTAGATGGTAGTTGAATTAATTTTTGTACGTCATGCCTATATTTATTAGGAGCAAAAGCAACCAAATTAAATACTTCTTGGGAAATAAATATTACAATATACAAATTATTTTGCACATTTTTTCGCTAAACCACTGCAGCGCGTGCTTGCTGTGCTAATTCGCAGCACGAGGGAGAGGAAAGGGAGCAAAACTAGAGTTACTATGTGCATAGCGCTCCTCGAGCTGCAAGATACTATAACTCCAAATTTCTTTAGAACAAAATCTTCATTTTGCCCTTAATTGAAAAGGCCGAAATTGTTATGGTATTTTCAGTTGCCGAGAATGTCTCGGCATTTTCAGATTGCCAACACTAGCTTGTACCTTGTCGAATTACCTTTATTAATCCATTCCTTTTCACTTCCTTTTATGAATATGATGTTTATCTGATATGCAAATGTTCTTTCTGTAGCAGCATATGACTAAATTTCAGTCGACGCTGAATGAGTTGCTCAGCAAGGTGGCCACTTTTTCTGTACGACTATACTGATCCAATATATTAACAAATAAAAAAGTATCAGCAATTATTAGTAAATATTATAAAACAAAGCTGCGGATCAAGAAAAACGCCAAAAACAATCCAATGGCCAGCCCCAATAAAAATAAAAGGCAACAAAAGTGCCACTACTGCCCCGAGTGTGGGAAAACCTATACTTCGAAGCTGACCCTGCTCCGGCATAGGAGAATCCATACGGGTGAAAATCTTTTGGAATGTAATCTGTGCCATAAAAGTTTTACGACCCAAACTGGACTGCAACGTCACGTAACAACTCATACTCAAGAAAAGACCTATAGTTGTCCCATCTGTTCAAAGACATTTTCAGCTCAGGCTACCCTTCAGACACATTGCAGAATTCATACGGGAGAAAAACCTTACAAGTGTCCCCATTGTGACAAAAGCTTCAATAATGTTGGTAATTTAAATTCACATTTGAAGACTCACAGTGGGGAAAAACCAGTGAAATGTAATTTCTGTGGCAAGAACTTTGTGACATATGATTGTCTGGAACGGCACATGCGAATGCACACGGGAGAAAGGCCATATAAATGCAATATTTGCTCAAAGAATTTTGCAAAAATGTCAACGCTCCAGTCTCATTTTCGACTCCACACGGGGGAAAGACCCTTCAAATGTAACATGTGCGAGAAATCCTTTCATCACAATGATTATCTCAAAAACCATATAAATCTTCACACAGGCGAGAGACCATTCAAGTGCACCAAATGCTACAAAACCTTTCATTCTTCGGGCTGTTTAAGGTCGCACTTGAAGACTCACGACGAACTTAAACCCCATAAATGCAACACCTGTGGAAAGACGTTTGGATTAAGATCTAATTTAAACCGTCATATGAGAGGTCATACTGGGGAAAAGTCTGCCAGATGTGAAATCTGTGATAAAAGATTTACGGATAGCCATGATTTGCGAAGACATCAAGTAGTGCATACTGGGGAAAAGCCTTACAGTTGCAATATTTGCAAGAAATCATTCGGGCAAAAAGTTACTCTGATTGCACATACAAGGGTCCATACGGGAGAGAAACCTTTTAAATGCAACCTCTGCAGTTACACGTGTTCCGACAAAAGTTCCTTAAACGAACATGTGAGGACGCACACGGGAGAGAAGCCTTTTGATTGCCCGCTTTGCAATAAGCGATTTGCGATTTCGGGGAATCGAGACAGACATTTGAAGACACACAAGAAGAACTTAACTCTAATATAAAAATTGGTCTCTGAGAGAAATTAACTTTTTTGTAGATTTATCGCCGACGAAGGATCCTAAAAAGTACCAAGTGGCTCTTGCGCCAGTGTCTTAAATGTAGCAACGAACTAAACGCGCTTAATATGTTAATCTGGTAATATTATTATATGTTAATAAAATTTAATAGTGCTGTAATATAGTATACAATTTAGTTACACAATACATAATATTTGAAATGTTTATCCGCAGTTGTGGGGGTTCTGTCATTTTGAACTGATTAACCGTAAATAAATAATTACGTGCTCTGTTTAGATATGTGTATAATTAAAATACAAAACTTCGGGGTAAAAATTGGAATTATTACATGTATCAGTTTCACTACATTACAAGTTTCACTGCAATTTACATGCTAAGTTTCATTGCATTTCACATGCTAAATTTCATTGCATTTCACATGCTGAATTTCATTGCATTTTACATGCTAAGGTTCATGGCATTTTACATGCTAAGTTTCATTGCATTTTCTACGCTGAATTTCATGGCATTTTACATGCTAAGTTTCATTGCATTTTACATGCTAAGTTTCATTGCATTTTACATGCTAAGTTTCTTTGCATTTTCCAGGCTGAATATCATGGCATTTTACATGTTAAGTTTCATTGCGTTCTCCATGCTAAGTTTTATTGCATTTTGCGTTTTCTAGTGTAGGATGCCTGCATTGATTAACGTGTGGGGGGGGGGGCAAACGTGGTTAAAGGCGATTGGGCAGGGGTGTGGCATTTGTCACCGAGGCAATATAGTCAGTGTGGCTACCGTCAGTAGAGGGAATTTTCAGGGTTTTAAACATCCGGTAATCGTAATATGTATGACTCTTGAGGATGTAAATCTCAATTCAGATAACGAATGGTCGAGAGAGAAAGACAACGATGAAAAAAATTATTACGATATAGTAAATACTTGTTGTGATAACTCGGAGAACGAGGGAGAGAGAAGGGAACCAAACTGGAGTAACTATACATATATGTATGTATAAATTGTCAAGATTGTAGTGTAGCTACTGAGGAGCATTAGGTGTAGCGGCCCAGGCCAGTAATATCGGCCTAATTAAGATTAAATTATTAATGAAGGGAAATTTACCCGTTGTTGCCGCTAATAAGCGCAAACGTTCCCTGTATTGTTTTTATTTACATTTTCTTCCACTCCTTCCTGCACCCGTACAGGGCAAAAGGCTTCAAATCGATAATATCCTCTCTATAGCATATAGACATGGAATTGAGACTCCACACAAGCTAGTCGCCCTGCTGTCTATACGAATAGCATTCCAAAATATTCGTACTATTAGAATTAAAAAGTCGTCGTTATATCACACAATTTTTGTGTGGAGCTTTATTCCAAGTAAACTGCATTTTGGAACAACTTTTTTGAACAGCTCCAGGCAAGATCTTGAACGCAATCGTAGTTATAACTTCTAAAAATAAATACATACATATTTAGTAAATAGATTTGGTGGGAAAGAAAACTTCAGGAAATCAGCCCAGGCTTTTTTCCAAGCCCGTCAATCCGGACTTTTATTGTGTCCACATATACAAGTGTGTGTGTGTCTGTTTAAAAAAAACGAAAAGTTATTATAACGTTCGTAATACATATGTATAATAATATGTATATTCCTAAAATAATAAGTCCCTCAAGTGTAGTTTCTGTGGCAAACATTGTGTGTCAAATTATGAGTTGCAACGGCACATGCGTGTACAAACGGGAGAAAAGCCATATAAATGCAATATTTGCGGCAAGGATTTTTCAGCACTACAAAATTTGAAGATACATTCCAGAGTCCACACGGGAGAAGAGCTGTACAATTGCAACCTGTGTAAGAAATCCTTTCCCTGCAAGAGCGTTCTCAAGAACCATATGAATCTTCACACAGGCGAAAGACCATTTAAGTGCACAAAATGCGTCAAAGCGTTTCGTTACCCGGCAATTTGTGGTCCCACTTAAAAGTTCACAGTGGGCTGAAACCCCATAAATGCAACATTTCTCAAAAAACCTTCGGACGAGGTAGTATCTTAAATTGCCATATAAAAATTCACACTCGGGAAGCGTCTGCCATAGGTGAAACCTGTGGTAAAATATTTGCGGGTACAAAGCAGTTTCGAAGTCATCAAGTAGTGCACACCGGGGAAAAACCCTACAGTTGTAATATTTGCAAGAAATCATTTGGGCGAAAACGTGCTCTGATTGTACATACAAGGGTCCATACAGGAGAGAAACCTTATACATAACTGCAACCTGTGCAATTTTATTTGTGCTCAAGTCGGTACCTTAACTACACATTTTAGGACGCATACACGCGAAAAGCCTTATAAGTGCCCGCAGTGCTGTAAATCATTTTCAACTTCCACAGGTAGAAACAGACATTTGAAGACCCACACGAAGAAGTAAAATTAAAATAAAATTGTTTCTTGAAGAAATGAGTTTTTTCTGTATACATACCATTGGTTTAGGATCTCAAAGCACCCATTGGATCTGCATGTACCGACGGGGGAAAACCTAAAATGCGAAAGTCGAAAAGTGCCACACAAATTTTGAAGCGAGGAGTCATTTTAGTATATGACGATACATATTAGCCGCAACATGCAAATTTCTGTGTATGCACAAATTACAATGAATTGTCTATTCTCTTTCTCTTGTATTGTCGACTATACTTATATTGTGAGTTAGAATCAATGTTGGTGTATTCTTGGAATTTCCAAGCGAACTCAGTGCTCATACTATAGATCGGGCAATTATGTAGCAGTTCCGACATAATTGCACATAGTTTTTATTAGAACAAAACAATGTACATTTAGGTAAAGTAATGAATACATACAAATACTTAAGATTCAGCAAATTCCTATGGAAACGAGATTTAGACTATGAATACTTATAATATAAAAGTACTCATATATTGAAAATTAAGCTTTTCATTCAATTGTAACAAATTAAAGTTTAAATATTCTAGTATTAATTGCAGTATTAATTGTTGTCTTATTGTTTACAAAAGCTGGGGCGAGAACAGAGAAACAGTTCTTTTTCTCAATTTGTGATGCAAAGTACACGTTTTAGAAATT
>JAQGAK010004740.1:0-11524 GCA_034696945.1 Lipothrix lubbocki
TCAAAACGTTTTCATTGTCACATGCTGCATGGGGCTTTGACTACTGAATATCATTAGTTAGAGATTGGGCCACCGGAAGGGACCTCTCTCGTCGACCCCTTGGGGTCGCGGGCGGAAGATTTCTCATAATTTAAGTCATGATTGAGTGTTTATTTAGTGGGGCTTTTCAACTTAAATTCCGAGTTTAGTGCATTAATAAGTGTGAGTGTTTAATTAAATCTGCTTTTCATCTTAAATTGTGGGTTTAGTGAATTTATTATTAGTGTTAGTGTTTTTAATTACCTGTGAAAATTAAATTATCATAAGTTAGTGACTATTATTATTTGCTAGAATTTTGCATACGATTTAATTTAATTAAAAAATACTATTGTTTTGGGTGATTTTTTGTATGTATGTGAATTTAAATATTGATTGCGTGTATAATTTACTAATTATTTTTTTTATGTGTAATAAAAATTATTTTTGTGTGTTATAGTGGGGTGTGTGAAATATTATTTGTTTATTATTTGCGGTAAAAAATTAGTGTTTGTAATAATAAACTATAATTTATAATGTCTTATTTAAAAATTATTAGTTCTTATTCATTTCATGTATTTTATTGTATTTTTTTAATGTTTTCTAATTTAACTACTGTGGTACTGAATTAAATATATTCTTAAAGGAAAAGATTTTTTAAAACCTAAGTAATTAAGTAAAAATAGCAAGCATGTAATAAATAATAAAGCATACAATGGCATATTTATCTATTTTGAGAGATTTCTGACGCATTATATCCACCACTGCAATCCCGCTGGTAACTCGCTGTGAACCCGGCGTCGGGCCACACATGCAGATTTCATGTACGGGCCAGGCGGACAAAACCGTACATGGGCCATGCAGATTTGACGTGCACATAATATGCAGCGGGCCGAAGTTTTGTGCTTATAATGACGTATAACCCTTTGAGACCGGGAAACCGACTAGACCCATGTAATCTTAGGCCCCCTAACAGATTTTGGTGAAATGTTGACATTTCTCTGCCCGGTTGATGTACCTTCCTCTTGGACAAACTCATTATTATTTTGCAACATCAGGCATCGCTACTTGCCGTTTACGTTGCAGATCAAGAGCATTGACGGACAATGCAAGCTCCCCTGTGTGTACACGACGGATATTAGTGTGGTGGAAGAAAGTCATGCTGTATTTTTTCATACTTGGAATAGGGAATTAAACACAACGAAAATGTAAATACGTTTTTTAGAATATCACACAAATTGTTATAAAAAACAGGTGAATCTTGTATTCATGTATCATTTATATGTTTATGATGCAAATTCATTTTAATAAATTTCAACAAATAGCATTTGCACTCTAATAAAATTGCTAATGTACCTATTTACATACATAATCATGATCAACCGCTTAATTATTAATAATCATAAAAAACAAGTCAAAAATATAATGTAGATTATATCGCTTATTATGATGTAGTTAATGCAAAATAATGATTAAATATAATAATAATAAATTATAAATAATTGAAAAATGAATTTTAAAATTTAAAACGAGATACTCACAGAAAAGCGCCTTTTCACCACAAACTGAATTTTGTTCTGATGTTTTTCTACATTCAAATAACACGTTTAAGCTAACGAGATGGGTGTGACAACATTTCTGATCCAATCGTAATATTTGGCAACATTTAGAAATATCGTAGTGAAGCCGCAACTATTAATTCCACATAAAATGGTTTTCCATCAGCAGCGTAACAGATCAACGGAGCTCCAGAAGCGTCTTCATATTTTAAGGTTCTAGTTAGTACGATCATTTCCCAGACGTTTATTCTCACAGAAAAGATTTTCTAAACCAACGGTTTCATTGAGCCGGACTCTCTCGCGGAAGAATTTCTCTTAAATTATCCATGACTGACGCATTAACGCCTGAGACGAGTTTTGGACTTTTCGTATGGTCACGGATTAATATCCTCCACAAAAGCGTTGGGGGATCGGCATCTGAAAACGTTCCACAACAACATACCATAATATGAAGTCAATTTGATAATTTTAAATATATTAAGTTATATAAAGTTCGTGTACTTTTTACAATGTGCATGATTATTACCAAAATCTAATTTATTTCAAGATGTCTAATACTAAGAAAATTACTAAAGAAATATTTTACCAGTTATGTCCACAGTCCTTTGCCGAATCATATTCGGCTGAACGTAATCAGTGAGATTCAGTTCCCCTTTCAGAACCAATATTGCAATATGTCATCGGGTATATTTTGAGTAAAATTTTGGTGGAGAATGATATTTTCGATGTTGACAACCTGCTGGATCCCGGATTCATTCGTTCACGCGATAATAAATATATTTTCCATTGCAGAATCATTGTGGGCGTATTTTGCAACGCAATGGGCAGTTGTGAGAACCAAAAAGGGACTCAAGATGGCACCAGTACAAAGACGCCGCGATTTATTGGCACGGTCACTCATCCACATCTGAACGTGATATTCGCTCTCGCAGACCAATTCCTTAGGGACGTACTTGAATTTTCGGGGATCACTTAAAGAATGAAAACATTGCTTCATTTCTGTCTCAACTTCCCAGTCCTTGGTGGTCAAATTATTAAAAACGCGTACTATTTCCGCATCCTCGTCGGACCAATCTCCACAGTCATTGTCGCCATCATCAAGGTGTCGAGGATTCACGCAGTGGTCATTTTGACAGCGGAAATATAATTGAGGGCAGCGGTATGTTAACCTATGGGATTGGAAAGTATCGTAATTTGTTATAATTAATTATTAACCATTTTAAATATGACTTGATGTAAAATTCTTACATTATATTTTCAATAGTTCTTGCAATCCAAGGAGAATATTGTGCAACATTCATAAAAATTCCAGGAAATCCGTATAAACCACAAGAAGAATCACAGAAGCTGCTAATTCCACAAAGGAATGTGTCATTGCCGGAGGAACAGGTGAGTGGATTTCCAGAATCTTCTCGGCAAATTGTACGTTTGTAATCTGAAGGTGGATTGGTTTCGTTGGCTAAAGCACAAAGTATCTTGTTCATGTCGATGGCGTTCTTAGGAAAATCCATGTCCAATAAACGTTTAATTTCGCGGCATTTTATTGGGTCAAAAATGGTAACGTTGAGACCAGAGAGAACTACAGTCCCACGTTTTTCAGAAAATCGTTTCGTTCCCCATCCAGTCATTACGGCATCCTCTGTAAAAAGAACAAAAATAATGACAATTTACCCAATTATTAGGGTAGAGATTTGTGGGTGCATGACTATATCAAACCTAAACATTATATTGTAAAAATATAAAAAATGTGAAATCAGCAGTTGGAGGCGTGTTAAAATGCGGGATTTTAATTGCCTTAACATAGTCCGTGAAATTGAGTTCATCCTTCAAAACCAAAATGGCGATGTCGTTCTCAGGGGTACCTTCTACATAGTTCTCGTGAGGAATAACTTGGTGGATTTTCACCCGTTGTTCCCGTCCTGTATCTCTTAGTAAGTTGTGCTGCCCTGTGACGACGGTTATCAAATTTACGTCAACCGGCGCGTGTGTTTTGACGAAACAGTGGGCGGCGGTGAGGACCAGAAAGGAACTTATGATGGAGCCCCCACCACAATGTGCATCGGTTTTGTTGAGTTCCAGATGAGCTTGGTGAGGATAAGCTCCTGGTGTAACTTTGTACACAGGCACTAAATAAAAATAGGTGGATACATACATAGGTATGTATATTGACTGTTACTAATTTGGAATCGTTTTATAACATGAATTTATTGATCACTACTTATATAGTCTAATTGTATAGTCTTGAATGCCTGACAACACATGTGATTTTATTATTGCAATAATATTTATATGTCAGAATTTTATTTTAGCCCCAGCTTTTGAGTACCGGGCTCAAAAATTGACAGTTGTTATTTTTCCCAAACAGTTTAAACCGCCATGTTATTTGCGCGTCTTAATCATACACTTTCATGCACATTTGAATACTTAACAACATGACACACTAATTGGTAATGAAAGTGTTGTGTTTATCAAATGCGATAAAATCAAAGTTTACAACTTTTACAAATTTTCCCGCGCCAGCCAAAATTCAAATTGTAGAAATAATTGAAAATTTTATATTATTATTTTATATAATTAAAAATGAATGTATTTACAATCAATATTTTAGCAGCAAAATTCAAATTGTAAAATAATTCTTAACTTGATTGGGAGCTTACGATTAGTGCAATTTGTTTTTAATGAATGTTTAAGAGAGTTTGCTCTCTTCAAATTCAAACTCTTTATAGCGGCACCTCTTGTACCCCCAAAGTTTGATCGTTATAAAGAAGTGCTCTAAAAGGAATGAAAAGTTTGTAAATTTATTTCCATAGATCAAAAAACTGCTACCGTTATAAAGAGTCTACAATGTAAAAAGACCTGTTATAGCAAACCGCCACTAAATCATTAAATGCGAATTTATCGATACTCAATTATAAATATTTTTCTAGCGCAGTAAACCCTGCTTCCTATTAACGAGCTCGATCTATCTTTATAAAGAGTTTTCAGTTCTCCTTTCAGTTAAACAGGCCTCTTAATACGGACAGACTTCTGTAATAAGGTTGGTTTATTTGCCGAAGAAATGAATTTACATGCAAATTTAGATCTTACAAAAGCAATTGTTTATAACCGTCAAATTTTAAAACTTTTAAGGGTGAAGAGTGAACACTGTATTTGGTCACTCACCCATGTCTTTCGCAGCCCGAAGACGTTGTTGGAAAAAGTTGGAAGATTTCCCGGTCGTTATTTCCGTTATATTTTTGGTCCGATTAAATGCATCCAATTCTTCTCCCTTTGTTGAATTCGGCTTGGGTAAGTAGAATTCCGCTGGTGGTTTCTCCGTATTCTTAATAATGAGGGCTTCAGGTTTTGAGTTTTCAGCGAAGGAATTATTGCTAATAGAATTGCTATTAACTTTCTTTTCCAGTGCGGAAATTTGCAACTGCTGCGCCGCGAAAGTTTCATTGATGGAATTGATAAATTTCAAGAGTTCAATGTAGCCATTTCGGTAATTGTCTCCAATATTCTTCATCATTGCTGTTTCAAGTTCTGCCAATCAAAAATTATTTTTTAATTTAATTTCGTTTAGATTATTTATTTGTAGCTGAGTTAACTGACCTTCGCTGTTTTCTTCGGTTCCGTTGCCATGATTTTCCCCCATGGAAACCGCTGGGTTGACAAATAAATGGGACCATATTAGCAGCAAAGAAAATATCTGACAATAATTATTATTCTGCATGGTTTTGTTACTAACAAATTTTGAAAAATGGACCCTGGAAATTTCTTTTGAGAAAGATAATAAATTAATCATACAGTTCTTTTTTTAATGTCAGTCCAAAATTGTGGAAATTAACGATCGCACTTCCACAGCTTTGAAGAGCAAAACTAATACTGCATTGAAAGCAGACATGAGAACACATTTATATTTCCTCGGTAAGTTTTCAGACTCGGCCATTCAGCTCAGAAGATTCCCAAGAATTCGCTTTGAAATGCCGCAGCCAATAGTTAACTGAATTATTTTGGCTTATTTCCTCCTTGAACAATCTTCCTGTGTACATGAGTCATCATGCAATTCCACCTAATTATTGACAATCGTTTGAATATTTGTAGAATGGATTTGATGGGGAACAGAATAAATCTAAATATTTTAAGAGTTCTAATTTATCACGAGACTTAACAGCAGTTTCTGATTTCTTGCGGTTAGCCGCTAAAGGAATGACGGTATTTTTCATTTCCTATTTTGGCGGTTGTAAGCCATTCGGTTTGATTTCCTGATTTAATTAGCATTTAAATATAATTGTGTATATGTACTTAAAATAAAATGCATAAATAAAAAGTGAATCTATTTTGCAAATACAGTAGACGACACGCTATACAGTGGAAACTCTCTATAACAGCACTCTGCATACATTGTAGCTACATTTTTTTTTTGAAAAGTGCTCTTATAGGAGGCAAAATTACATGTAAATTTTTTTTTTTTTGGGGGGGGGGTAGGTCTGTTATAGAGAGACTGCCCTTACAAGAGAACCTTTATCTCTACTGTACTGTAGAGACTTGCTATAACGGGCATTTTTATAACTGCAAAATTACTAGAGCGGCACCTATTTTTGTTTTTTTGGAATTTTTTTATTCAATAGAAAACTGAATCTGAAGTAAGAATAAATTCAGGATGTCTTGACAAAATTAATCAAATAGCATCGTCCTCCCTACGACTGCCGAAATATTTCTTTACTTTTGCAGCTGCCACAACCAGATCTGTCGCCACATGATTGTCACGAAGGTATGTAGAATTTTAAATACCACGTGTCAATAGATTTTACCGATTTGAATTACCTAATGTTATACATGGACATCATAAAATTTCAGTACACGGCGTTAAAACGACAAAGTAATTAATATTTGATGATTTATGCAAAGATTCAACTTCAGACAAATATATATGTAAGAACATTTAATGTTTATGAATTTGATATCATAAGATGATATTTGTATTTTATTTGTAAGCAATGGTATTTTTAATTATACAAAATATTTATTTTACTTAGCTAAATGTATTATTTTCTAATTTTCTACACATTTAAATAATTATTATTCAAATTGAAATTCTTATTACACTACATCAGTAATTAATAATTATTTATTGTGTGGAATTTAAAGAATTCCTACTCACAATTTTATATTTAAAGCCATGAGGAAAATAAAAGTTTTGTATTTTTAATCGAACGGAGTACGTTTAATTTTTCAGTATTTAAAAAACTGTAGATAAAAAAAATGAAGATCAAAGAATTTTTTACTGCAAAAAAAACATGTTGAATTATGTTCAGCTCTATATGTATGTGTATATATATTGTTAAAAATAATGCTCCAGGTATTATGGTATTATGCATATACAAGTCATAGTGTGCTATTTAAAAATTATGTCATGGACATATTTACTTTAAAATAGCCCAAATCACCTTGTTCGATATTTTAATACATAAATATAAGTAATATTTCATATACAGATATATCATATAAGCAATAAGCAATATAATTTAAAATAATGTTATTCCTCTATTCGTGATTTGACACACATTTTGTGAACGATTATTGCCGGAATCAATATACTAACCGTGATGGGAACTGCTGGCAACGAATTCATTGAAAGGATGATGGCCGTAATAATAAGCCATGTTGGATTTTCAATGCTTTGGAAATTATAGGCGCTAAATTATTATACAATGGAAATTCAATTTTATTATGTTCCAAACTGTTTAACGACTAACAACGTAGTGGAGAGGAAATACATTAATAATCGAGGTCTGTCTTTTTTATCGTTGCTACTTTGTAATTTAATTTACAATGTTAATTTTCGTACAGGATGTCCAATTACATTAAATACTTCCTGGCACTTACAACCGTGTTTTATTTGAATTACATTAATTTGTATAACACGTTTAAACTGGTAATGAGTTTTTAAAACTAATTTTTATGGAATTAATTATTTTTAAATAATCGATTGAAAATTAATTTAGTTGTAATTAAATTAAAAGTAATTAACCATTCATTTTAATATAATATTTTATTAATTAACATTTTATTATATACATTTTCAATGAGAATTTTCATTTTAAACAGCCAAAAAACACAGGAAGAATACGGATAAAAGCCTCTCGACCATTTAACATTTCTCGAATGTCCACAAATAAGTCCCAGTATAATTCGAAAAATCCCGCGGTCACATTGCAGGATCATGGCATCATGATAGCTGTAATAAACAAAACAATACAATTGTCAACTGGGACGTCCGACGAGATAATAATAAGAAATTTAAGTTACATCACGAATGAAGATAATAATATTGGGAAATTAAATCTAGAGAAAAAAGAAATAAAATCGATTCAAACTACAGAATTATCGGATACAATATTACCTGCAGACCCACCGGCAAGAAATGAAACTTTCAAGCCCATTTTATTATTCTGGACCACGGTCCTCGGACACAACCACCCATTTTTTGGTTTGCTCAAAGCGATGGGCAGGGCATGTAAATTCAAGTGTAACTTTACTGCGGATAGACGATTGGCGGGCGAAAGTCATGCCATTTTCTTCAGTGGTTGGTACAAGGATATGAAGACGACTCAGTAAGAAAAATACATTTTACAGTCCCCAATAATTGAATTTTTCTGTAATACCTAAAGGTCCATAGACATATTTAATTTATATATATGTTTACTATTACTATTTATTTTTTGTAAATATTTATTTTGATTGTTGTTTTTCTTATTATTATTTTAACTATTTGTCGTACGGAATTTTAAGCAAAATCCAATTTTTATAATTTTAAATTGTTGACTCCCTGTTCAGTTCCCAAATTTCTCACCTATATTTACACTAAAATCTGTGTAACGCTTTTAAAATTTCGCGGCATACATAATACAACAATAACAACCAATCAGTGTTTTCCTGTGCAGAGCGCGGGCTTAAAACTAGTTTAAATAATGCATTTACTAAAAAGTCTCCATCGCATGATTTTAAATTTTACCGCAATTTTTGTGTTCAAAAATACAGAGAAATGGTAAACCGGACGAAAATTTACCACCAGAAAGATGTCCCTACGACCCGGGACCCCAGTCAATATTACATTTTCATGACTTCGGAAGCTCCCGCCAGAAATGCTCTCCTTTTAGAAGCGTACAGGGATTTCTTTAATTGGACCATCACCTACAGAATGGACTCCGATTTTCCCATGCCTGATGGGTTAATTCTAAAGAAGCCCAATCAAGACAATTCTTATACGCCGGATCCAAAATTAGCTCAGTAGGTTTTTATATTCACATTTTTGTAATTTGTTTAATCATTATTTATTATTGTTTATTTAAATATTTTTAAAATTCTTTATTCATATTTATTCATTATTATTTACTATTTATTATTGCTTACTATCACGATTGTAATAATTTCAGACGACCAGAATTAGTAGCATGGCTAGTCTCCAACTGTGGAAACGCGCCAAGCCACAGAGGGAAATTGGTTAAGCGCCTGCAGGAGTACATCCCTGTGAACATTTACGGGCGCTGTGGTAATTTGACCTGCAAATCAAAAGGAACGTTCGAGTGCTACAAACACCTCGCGGAAACTCATAAATTCTACCTTTCGTTTGAAAATTCCTACTGCAAGGACTACGTCACTGAGAAATTTTTCAACCCATTGGAAGCCAATATGGTTCCCGTAGTTTATGGAAACGTGGACTATGAGCAACGATTTCCTCTGGGCTCGTTCATCAACGCCGACTCCTTTGCTACTCCAAAAGAGCTGGCAGAATATCTGCAATATCTAGACAAAAATGATGAAGAATATCTAAAATATTTCCAATGGAGGAAAGATTTCTATGTGCGTCGAGGGAGGCCGTACTATGAGACGCTTTGCAGTGTCTGTGATCGGGTTTATAACGAATACTCCCTGACATCCTCCACAATTGATATACACGACTGGTACTTTGGTGTTAACCATAGCGTTTGTTCGCAGCCAAAAATTAAATTTTAAATATAGTTTCATTTTATTTTTTAAATTTAATGCAAAAAATTGAATGTTCTTATTTTACCAATACTTGGTATTAACAAACAAAATGTTTCAAGTCATAGGCATAATTATTAATTTTGTACGGGTGTTCTGAATATACTCAGCATTGCAAAACCCGGATATGAAAAGTTGCTGACTGCTTAGCATTTTGAAACCAGAAATAAATCATTGGTTATTTATTTACTTACATGCGTGCTTGTCTGGCTGATTCGGCACTTACATGCATAAATTTAGCCTGCACAAATATTGGGTAGTGCTAAATATAATACGAAAGAATATCTTGAGTTTAATGTTTTCAGAAATATAAGAAATAAAAGTTAAGAAGAAATTTTTACAAATTCTGCTTCAAACATGGATTATTCCAAAGTCAAATTTATTAATTCACCGTACATGAAATATATTTTAATAATTTTGGCAAGCTTTCATTTCTTGTACATTTACTCCAACACGATGTTACAAGAGGTAAAAATTGAAATATTTCATTAATATTAAAAGTGTTAGAGTAAAGGATTGCACACTAGAAGGTTGATTAAAATATTATTTCGTCGTTAAATAGGCAAATATAACTATCTGCACATTTGCTAAAATGTAAAAGAGTGACATAAAAAAAGTTTAGTTTTATTTATTTGATTTTAAATTAATTTTATTCAAAATTTATCCATTCAAAATTATGATTAATTAATATTGTCGGCGAAGGATCTGAAAGTACCAACTGCACGCGTGGCTAATGTCTTAATGTACCAAAAGTCACTTTGTACTAATATCTAAACATCCCAAAATTAAGAACCTCAGGCTTAAACATGTGTGGAACCTTTTGACTTTAGAATTTTGAGCGTTCCCGCGTTGGTACTTTACATAAGACACGGGCACCTGGTGCAGTTGGTACTTTCATATATTTCGCCGACGATATTTTTGTTTTCAATAGCAAAGGAACCCAAGAAGAATACTGGCAAACGCCTCTGTTCCATTTAACTTGTCTTTCATGTCCACTAATAAATCCCAGGATGGTTCCACAACTAACGCAGACACATTGCATGATCGTGGTGTCGAGGTTGATGGCCATAACACAGTAAAATTGTCATCTAGAAAGTTTGACGAGATAGCTAAAACGAATTCAAAAAACGGGACGAAATCTGATAATAATATTACGAAATTTAATGAAACGAAAAAAGAAATGACATCGATTCAAACTACACAATTACCGGATGCAATTTTAGATGCGGACCCACCGGTAATAAATAAAACTTTTACACCCATTTTATTATTCTGGACCACGGTCCTCGCACACAACCACCCATTTTTTGGTTTGCTCAATGGGGTGACGAAGGAATGTAATTTCAAATGTAACTTTACCGCGGATAGAGGATTGGTGGGCGAAAGTCACGCCATTTTTTTCAGTGGTTGGTACAAGGATATGTCGACGGACGGGTAAGGGTTTTTTTAAGTTTCTCCCGGTTTTTTAAAATCAGCTAATTTTTGCTATTGTAATTTTTAGTAGTCCTTGGCAAAAGTAAATTGAACCACATATGTAATTCACTATTGTTTCTAAATTCAGCGAAATGGTAAACGGAACAAAGGTACACCATCAGAAAGACGTCCCTCCGACCAGGCACCCTAGTCAGTATTACATTTTCATGACGTCGGAAGCTCCCGCCAGGAATGGTCTCCATTTAGAAGCTTACCGGGATTTCTTTAATTGGACCATTACTTACAGAATGGACGCAGATTTTCCGATGCCAGATGGATTAATTCTAAAGAAGCCCAATCAAGACAATTCTTATACACCGGATCCGAAATTAGCTCAGTAGGTTAAAATAATTGTTTAAAACATTGGCATATTATTATTTATTATTATTTATTATTATTTATTATTATTTATTATTATTTATTATTATTTATTATTATTTATTATT
>JAQGAK010004741.1:0-11523 GCA_034696945.1 Lipothrix lubbocki
CGAAACGCAACATGTCCCCTTTTGATACTGACCCAAAATCATATAAGCTCCTTTTGTAGTTTGTCTGACGATATGCTATATTTCTGAACTGACAGGAGATGCAGGAAGTGAAGGAAGGTAGGAAGACAGTAGTGGTAAGCATAAGAAGTAGGTATACACATTTTAAGAAGTTATTATAGTAAACAAAGCGTATATATATGTAAGTTTAATTATGTTAAGCTAAAGATAAGTTAAAGAATCTAAAAAGGCCAAGAAGTTTTGAAGGTAAACTGAATCAATATGATATTTGAAACGGTAATGGGATGAAAGTGCAGACACCAACGGTAGTTTCATATTTAGTATTCTTCTCCATACAATGAAGTTTGAAATCATATTAGTCATTAAATAAAAGATTCCCACGCTTTCAGACTCACCACGTCGAGAGTGACACGAGCTTAATTTTCTTCAAAAAATTTACATTAACTGCAGCAAAACCATGGGCTGATTCAAGTCTTGAATTCCCTGTTACAAGCTTTTGGGTATCAGTACAAGCTTTTAAAAGTTACTGAAAATACCATCCTGCAAGGAAGAATGTACGGGATAGGGTGTTCATCACACATTATTATTATTATTAGTTTTAAGTTGCAACTATACAAACCACAGCTGTTTACATCTAAAGTATATGCGTGTACGTCGTGTGCATTTATTTCTTAAGTTAAACGATTCATTGTAACAACTAACACATATTTAGTGAGTCTTAACTCGTCTCATTTCTTACTCCATCCGTATGTAAATGACAGAGTGTGGCCGTTAAGAACCCTACGTGCCAATGGGGACGTCTGGTAATGACGAAAGAGTACCAGGTACTGTTCTTACAAATTACACCTGCTTGCACCTTTACCACTATGGATGTACAACGAAGATTCATCATCTGCTCTGGGCTCTCCGACTTTTTACCTCGTTTGCTCACACACAATATACACTCCACATTTATTCCAAATGATGCTTGCCTTTCCATTTACAAGATTTACACGCGTATTCAAGTAAAGTGGCAGATATGTATCTTCCATAGTTCAAACATGGGAGCCTTGCATTTCTGTGTATTATTGTTACCTGTCCTTCCTTTCCTGTTTCCACACGAAAAGCATCTTCAACTATGTGTATTGTACGATGAAACAAGTTGAAATTTCTTGAGGAAATATTCTAACGATAAATTGGCGATTAGAGCATGAAAATGTTTCGGAGGAACAACGGAGAACGATGATATATGATTTGTATCTTTTAAAGTGTGGTATAATTGCAAATCTTTCTTCTCCGATAGATTATCTCTCTCTCGATGATTCCCTGCAACGGTAATAGTAATCTTGAAATTTGATGCAACATACAGTATATTTTCTGAGACTTCCATACATAAGGAAAATAATTTGGTGATGGAATAGTTCAAAGACTTATTATTTTTGGGAGGCTTTTCCTGTAATTCATTGTGATAATACCATAGGGCGTAGTTATATAGGATAATGCATTGTAAATACCTAAACCGCAGAGCTATGAACAAGTGATAATTAAATTTAGCCTGAATACCTTTAAAACAAAAATGCCTGTATATTCCATAAAGTCTTAAAAACTTTAATGTATTCAGCTGACAATGAACTTTTGCTTTAAAGCATATAATATTCTATTAACCCTGTTTAGTCAATTTACGTCCTGGATTTATTCCTCCGTAATTCAACATTGATTTTTCCGTTCTGTAATTTTCTCAGCTGTTTGTAGGATTATAGGAGTTGAGTACAGAGGTGGCCCAAAGTTCATCATAAACATGTGATTGCATTCCTACATGACATGTGCATGCTTACAATCTTATTATAAGTATGTATATTGTGAGTATGTACTCGCTACGTTCTTCACGGTGTGTATATACGTATTAGTACTAACTGTCAGTGTATCTTAATTCCTCAATCTCTTACAGTTGTGTATATGCATAAGAAGAAGAATTACTGAAAAACTTTTGACGGGTCACAATTTACTTGATCACCAAAAACTTTATACTTGTTCCTGCACATATGTATGGATTTGGAAGAATCAAATCACGTTTTGTATCCATGACTATGTCACGGTACTTCATAACACTACTCACCGATCTTCAATCTTCCTCAACCAAAATGCATTGTTGACTCATGAACATTATACAGAAACGTAAATTATGCAAAGTTGCTTACAAGTTTGTAATATTTTTCATTGGTACTGCACTATCTGTACTAATGGCTCTCAAGACTGTAAGGCTCTTGAAACAATGTGGATCCATTTGTTTCCACTAAGTCTTCAAAATTACTCATAGGAACAGAACGGCAGCAAAGTACGTACGTTTATGTAGGGAAAGGTACATGAGTCGGAGTTCAAACATGTGCGTATTCCAAGTATACATATGAATTTAATTATATGAACGCAGCTTAATAAGCATACATAGCACATGTTTTAACAGTAACAGACAATGGATGCAATGTATGAGTCAACGTAGCACCAATGAAGCGATTTTTGTTTGTACGATTCCACATCTTCCTAAATGCACATTATTATGATCTAACATGTAAAAAACTCTAATGACCGAAACCTGAAATTGAGAATACCTCTGGCATTCGTACAGCTTTTGTACTATTACGATTATTCAAGCCGAAATCGCAGAAAATAAATCTAACTTGTATTGTGTTCATGAGCCCTGCAAGCAAGTAAATCTTAGTGTGGGTATTGGCAATCATAACTTATCAGTAATTGGCACACAAAGATAATGAATGAGGGGGCGTCAAGTTAAACTAATTTCCTAAGTATAATGTTTTGGAATTTCAAATAGTAACAACGACACTCTTGTGTCTTGCTGTCCGACTGTTACCTGTGTGCTTACATTGTTGGTCGTCATTTACATTGTTTGTCTTTGTACGTGTATATACATTGTTAGCAATACCAAACACAGATGATTTTAAATTGAAACCAAAACGAATGCTGTACCTAAGAGACCTCTTGACACATGCAAGCGGTATTATTGTAAAGGTAAATTAGGGGCGTAAATGCTGATCCTCAGTTATAACAAATCTGCTCCCGTAGAGATCAAAGAAACTAAATCCAAGGGGTGTGATGGGAGAAACTAAAATCGGATTTGCTTGATAATCACAATGAATATCTACGATTGGACTCCACTATCTAGGCCATTCCGGCAAGTATTTGAATATTTTATATTCAGAAAATATGGGAGTGCACACACTCACATCTCTACGTATTGTTTTGTAATTCTTGTAAATACCCCTACATACACGTCTAATTATTACACCAGTCCATAAGGTGAAGGTGAGAATTAATTATTTCCCATCATGTAGCTCTACACACGAGATACCGCTCGATGAGCTAGTCAGCCGCCCTAGGGTGACTCCATCCCGAAGAAAACAGTGTGCACATGTAAATTTTCATCAACGCCTACTAATATACGTGAAACAAGACTAAAGAGCACGAGAGTTAATGGTCAAGCGTTTGATAAAGACGAAACAAACTATATACGCTCTAAGACATCGGCACTAATATTCTACCTAGATATTTTCTCCTTTAGAAAAAAGCGTAAAATTACTCAATTAAAATGTATAATGAAATATTGACTCGAATAGACAAATTAAACCGCGGTCAACTGGCTACACAGGATTCACAACATGCGAAAGTGCTCATCTTAATTGTCCCCTAACCTATTATTAAGTGTGTATGTGTAAGCTCTCGCACCATATTTTTTGCATTCCGCACTTTAATTTTTGAAGCTCCTATATTGAACATTCGTGGCTCGTATGTTTACACTATAATTTTGTATGTTTCACTTCTCATTTTTTGAATATATAATCCCCTATAAATTAGCCTATGCCAAACTTCACTTTGTACCCATTTGCTGTAAACTAATTGATAATTCCTACCAGCATTATTCGATTTCATCATGTGGTAATGAAAACTCATAATTTTCTTCTTGAGGCCCCTTCAGATGTAATTACACCTGATGTTAGACTTGAGAAATATTTTTAAAAGGAGTGGATTTCGTCATGGTGTCATCGTCATCGGGAGTGTCTCCAGGAGATACTACGACTTTAGTTAGAAAAAAGACTGGGCTCAACAACAACTACAAGTGATGAAAAGAAACTGAACAAGAGAATTCTGCATTTTCATCCCTCCACGGCGTTTAACTCATCGGGCAAGACATTTTAGCATTACAAAGCAAATACAAAAAGCATTAAATTACCCAGTGACAGCGACACTTCATTGACTCTCAAGATAATGGATGCTAGTCAACGGAAAGATGATGGAGTGTCCAACGACTAAATATCATTTTCCACCATAAATGTAGCAGAATTATCAAAAAACATTAATTTATATTTTCGACCGACGACTACCTTGACTTGATTACTTGCGAAGTTTACACACATATTTTCTTGTTCGTTTTTAAATGGCCTGACAGTCAATCTTTCCTAATCCAAAAAACAATATCGTGTTAAAGTACTTATTTGAAAAGTTATTCACTCTCGTACAAGCTAAATTAGATAAAATACACCGTATTTTGTGTAGTTAACCTTGTGTTTAGGAGAGGAAAACATATGCTAGACGATGGATGCTTTGCATAAATATTACTACTTACGGGATAATATAAAGATATGACATTCTAGACAAAGGCGACAGTTGATTTTTACCTTATAAGAAATTTCCACTTAAAATTTATTCCTCTATCACTAAAAGCTCCCAGGTTGATTTCTTTCATACAACCGGGAAGATTTGTAATATCCATTAAGAAAAAAAAATCAAGTCTGGTTAGTGCCATTGAAAAAGTTAACGGCCACTTCTTTCCTTTTGGCATATTCCAACTACGATAAATTATCGCTTTTGTGCTAATCTCTTCCTATACATGCATATTTATTATCATTCTGGATTTCGTGGCATGGGGAGCAAAAAAAATTATTTCCTTATGCTCAAGAGAAAACAGGCTGCATGATGACTTCACGGTAGTGTCACAGATTATGACAACCCCACGTGTGTTCTTCTATGCATTCTTGTTCACATGAACGAATTAATGAAATCTCTTGGAATTAATTCGTGATACATTTCATTTTATTATTTAGTCAAGTAGATGTAACACCCCGCATATCATTACAACTTATACAACAAGAGAAGCCTTCATTATGAATCCTATTAAAATACAAATCACCATATGATAAAATTCATTTGGAACTAAATTCATTTGAAACAACATTCATTTGGAACTAACAACGGAAAAAGCTCTAAGAATTTAGTCTGCTGAGACCCTATTCCATCTAGTCTCTTGTCTCCTGTGTCGAGATATTCTACCAGAGACTGAAAATAAGAGATTCGATAAGTACGTTATATAATTTTGGAGAGGAACATTTGTGTTTGGAGTATATCCAACAACCGTGGCCACTGCATTGTATTAGAGTCACCTTCGCAAAAGCATGATAACTTATAAACATTTGCCTATTTTCCTTGCAGACCCGCACTCCTGGTGGGAATGTGAAAAGGGCTTGGAGAAAATCGAGGTGCGTCCTTCCTTCTGTAAGACAATAATAATTGTCATTATCTTTCTCGAATGCTTTGCGGCGGCAGTCCCACTATAATCCGATAATGATTCATTGTTTTTAAACTTTTCCATGCTAGGTCTTTTTGATGCAACAATTTTTTGGCTTATATAATAATCTCATCTTTACAATATATGCACGCATATCTAGACTACTCGATCGACTGCCCTTGTCTATCTCTGGAGCTGTGCTGCATTAACCTCGGAGTAAACACCCACTGTAACACATGGAGTCATCATAGCATGATTTTTACTTTGTGTTGTTAAATCTCCGTAGATGTTCTTCTCCTTTCTATATAACTATTGGTATGTGCTAATAGCTTTGCAAGTCATTACACGCAGGTTTAAATGTGTACAGAAAAGTGTTTCCTCATCGGTTTGTTTGTCAAAAACAAACATTCAATCATAATAATAAGGCTCTTAAAATCTTTGCTCTATGCACTGAATCCCAGTGCACATTCCATCTCCACCAAGTTGTATGTTCTCGAAGTTTGTGACTTTTATTGAGTAAATAAGGTGGAAAATTCTCCCAGGGTTTGGGCCGCCTGAAATGTTTGGAAGAATCAACTGATTGTACGTACCTAATATTTTTATTTGTAGTCATGATAGTTTTGATAACACTCGAGGTTACAACATTTTACTTTGGACTCAGTGTTTTGGATCACGGAATGATGTAAGTTGCGTAGTGTATGGAAATAAAAGAGAACAGACAATGGAGGGACTAATCCAAAGATGAATTGAGATTCAGTACAGTGTTACAAATCCTCCCGATACGCAATCCCTTTTTAGGATTAGAACCAATCCTGTAATCTTGACGGATTGTTGTATCTCATGTATTTATAATATTTCTACCTATACATACAATTTATTATTATAAACACACACACATAAGATTTCCGTCTATCTTTTCATCTTTCAGCAACTCCAAGGTTCTCATGGTTACGTCGTTCCCTGCTTAGTATGTAATGCCATACATATGCATTTACAAATACATGGTAATAACCTCCGCAAACATGTCATACGGTGTATGCTAACGATTACCCTGGGTAAAGTCATACACTGTGTAACTCCTATACTAGAATGTAGATAGGGCTATATTATAGTATGCCATAGATATACGTATGTGGGATTATAGCCTATTAAGTCATGTAAATGTACGGTCATAACCCTGTATAGCTATGGTTATAAGAATATTACACTGATTTCCTTTGATTACTGCCAACATTATACTTCCGTTTTCTCCCTCTTGGTAATTTACCACACGGCACATGTGCTCCATTTGGGATTCCGACTTAATATACTTGTGCTGTGCGCACTCAAGGGATAACTTTTGGCAGGAGAGTACATATGAGGTACACATCCACATAAAATTTTACTAAAGGGTGAGTACCTCCAGGGAGCAAGCTGCAAGTTCATCTAGAGCTATTTTTATACTTTTAGAAAATACAGATGGACATCAGCCGGCAAAATTTTTCTTGTCAGAACGAGAGAGAGGGTGTAACTAAAACTTTTTCGTTCTAGTATAACTGTCGGAGCACAGGACAAAACTTTCCAATTTTAACAACTTACTCAAATTAAAACCAAATGTTCATCATCACTCCGTAAGTATATTACTCACACAGAGATAAGGTGATTAAACAACAGCTTTGTGGAGATTCTCTAGAAATTTTGAGTTTCACAATTGCTTATTCCCAAATGGTGGAGGATGGAGGTTTTTGTTTTTAACAAAACGGTCGTTTATAAAAAGAGAGAACAGATAATAGCAATTAGCACGTGAAAGGGTTTTACAAAGGTTCCCTGTGATCAACCAAGAATTATCATAAGTCGCAAGGGTTAATCTATTTCAAATGGGAAAATCATCCTCTTGGGCATATTAAATGCAACTCTGAGCATGGAAACCGCTTTGAAGAATGAGAGTCGTGTAACAAAGTCAGGCATTCTGGTCTATCTTTTTATTAAAAAGGAAGGCAAGTATTGACTTAAGAATCATCAGTCGAGATGGGTAATGCCTTGAAGTTGTTTATACACACAGACAATGTTAGTAATGCACAAAAGCAACTTGTGCTATGTATACAATCATTATATAGTATCATGACATTAATGTGTAATGTGTATAGACCTAACAGTGTCATATGCCCTCAACAATACATGGAGGGCTTGGGGAGCGCTTCGGCACGAACATACGGAAGCACATGGTGTGGATAGTTGCAAGAAACGAGACGCACGGAGACGGGTAGCCTTCTAATTACCATAATGGTGTTAACACATGGATTTCATGCTTTATTTAATCTCAAGTGGAAAAATAATGCTGGGGAGAGAGATTTGAGGCAGGTATAAATTCATACATGAATGTTGCTCCATTACAGGTAAGATACTCAAGTTTTACCTACATTTAGAAATATGCAACAAGGTTACATTGTACATACAATACACTTCAATTACTTAAACAGACTGTAAAAGTTTTCCCATATGGTCCTATTCTGTTCATGTTTACCTTCCCATTGCTTGTCTTTTATGAACGCTTATGAATATTACTTTGCTGGAGTTTACCAAATATAGCATAATGTACAAACGTCGGGGCCAAAATGATTCGACATTGCATCCCATGTAGAAACCAGGGTTCCACATGTGTGTCTGATTCATAACATTGCATTCTATTAGGCAACTAGGGTTCTACATGTGTTTGTACTACATTGCATTTTATACACTTCTTGCTGTGTATTATAGGATACGGAAACTCACGTGTTCATAGCTCCCTCGTTTAATGCCTAGAAGTGACGTGACGGACAGAATGCCTTAGACTGCAGTGTGTGTATTCTTCATTCTGAGCTTCCCAGTCCCGACCAAGTTCAGGGTTTGTACAATAATAAAATGCAGTTTATTGGTATATAATAAGAGTGTATGAGAGTTAAAAGTTACTTCATTGAGAGTCAGTCAGTCAACTATCAGTTTATGCCTGGTAACTTATTTGGTTGGTGGTGTTGGTCGCCTTTCCTTCAATCCTGTTCCCTATTTTTCTCCATGCAATGGGCTGAAGCTAGAACGTGGTAACTAGTCAACTTGATGAATAATACAAGCTCTTTGTCGAGCTGTAAATAATCCCTTAGCTTCTACACAAGGAACGAGACCTTAATGAATGCAGTGTGAATGTTAAAGCTAAGTGGGCTTATACAGGTTTACCTGCAACTTTTCCTCCTCCACTTATTATTACCAGAACAAACCATATTTATTCTTATGCATTGTACCCACAAATGAAATTGTATCCCCACATAAAACTGTATCTATGCACGTAGGAAATTGTAACTACAAATAAAGTTGCACCTGCATATAAAATTGTGTCTACATATTATATATTATGCCTACACATTATAAATTGTTTGTGCATACATAAATTGTGCCTGCATATTATAAATTGAACCTATAAAAATTTTCTATGAGACTCGTAGACGATGATATTGAATAATAATACTAAAGCTGTCCTCCACGCACAAAACCTGCTGACGAACAACCTGCAAGACTGCGTTCTCTTTTTTATATGAATTCTCTCTCTCTCTCTGGAAAAGCCACATCTCCGAAATTTCCTAGGGCTTCCCTCCTCGTGTTTCCTTAGTTCAATCAGTCGATTATTTTATCACTAACATTTCATCTACGTACTATATAGGGTTGTTACTCACCCTGTAGTTAAAGAATGTCCATGACTTTCTCACAATTATTCCCCCCTCTCTCTCTCTCTGTCTCTATCCTTACTCTATTATTCCATCGTATTGTGTACACTCTGATACACTCAAGCTTACCACGGACTGCATCAACTTGATGCAGACGCCCAATGTATTGAAATTCAATTTATCTGCATAAATACTAAAACTTTGTTTGACAATAGGAAGACGTCTTAAGTCGTTTCTGTGTATTCTGGCACAAAGACTTGGCTCTTGCAGTCTTGCAGCTCTTACATTACACTATTTCTTACATTCTTATGGACTATTTTCTAAAGAACTTACACACTATTTCTTAAAGCACTTACACACTATTTCCTACAAGTACAGATTTTTTTGTCTTCGTACAGCTACTACTTTACAGCTCCTTTACAGGCTACTTCTTATAGTAGCTCTAAACAGACCTTTCTTCTGGCTACAGGTCTTGTTTCTCCAAAGACAAGCGACAAGGAGCTAGACAGGCGGAGATAAGGAATTCTGGTAAAACATTTTTTGACCGAGCTATCAAAACAAAACCAGGAGCGTCGGAGTCTTCCGCCTCTGATCACAAGACTATATTCACGCCTCAAGTGTATCTCCTTCAAAGCATGGAACGCATCCAGGGTGATTTTTCCATTAAAATCCAAACACCATTCCCAAATGGGGAATCATTTAAAGCAGAACTCACATGATCTAATTTTCACCACTATGTCCACCTTATACTCACAGCGCTGCACTTCCTACTTGTACTTCCTAAATTATATGTAGCTTTCATGCAATGCAACTATCTATAAGTATAAAGCATACTCTATGTTACGTGAACTGAGCCATTAATGGCAGAAAAAGGCTTTACAAGGCTTCCTACGTCTACATAGATACTCTCCCCAGTAGTTAAACTCCTTGATATGGAGAGGTATATGCATGATAAATACCTCCGGCAGCTGTCATTAGTTACACGATTTCGTACCTTTTAAAGTTCCTAAAAATACAGAATACTTTCAATATTTCACTCCTCGCCCAATTTCTTTTGAAACCACACAGAGTTGTACGAATACATAATGCTAATCTTCCACTTTGATAATATTTTCCAAATATCGTTCGCTTAGTCTTAGCATAACAATTTCTTGTTGTAACGCACTTTTCTGCACCTACCATTCCTATTTCCCGTATCTATGTTTATCTTGAAAAGAGAAAAAAAGAGACTGAGTGTTTTCAACCAGGATATCATGTATCCATTTTCAAACCCAGGGGAGGGCAATATTTCCACGACACATTATGTATGTATCCACTATGCATTTGTACACACAACGGAGGTACAGAGTATCAACAATTTTTATGAGATGTCAGATCTTTCATTTATTATTTCCTTGTGTATGTAACTTATACAGTAAGTTATAGCGGGCAATGTTTGTAAAAGCACATTTTACTCTTTGCAAATGGTATATACGGGTCTTTGCACGAAAGTATATACGACGAGTAATTACAGTGAGTAAAATTATATTAGATGGTAGAAAGAAATGCGAGTCTTCCTCTCTCTCCTTTATGGATACCAAGGCATGTGGACGCATAAATGAAAACAAAAGATTCTGAGAAGGCTGATATGGAGATCAGATTGTATTGGGAAGGGCTTGTTCTATGGAAGTACGAACAAAGCAAAGGGAATCGATTGCGGAATTTTAAAGCTTGCTTGTATGCAATGACATGTTCGTTTTTTCTGGATGCAAACAAAATACATTATCACTTGACAATTTGACTTGTACGACTAACCAATGTTTAAGCTCATATAGGCACACAGCATGAACTTGTGCTACTCAAGTGCACTCATATGCAGTTAATCTCACTTCAGAATTTTTGACTCACTTGTCCGTTCCGTTTTGACCTATGGCGCTGAAATATGGGGACTAGAACACTTGGATGAAATAAATAATGTACAATCCTTCTTTATTAAGAAATTGCTGAAACTACCAAAATCAACTCCACACTACTTTGTAAGACTTGAATCGGGTGTCCAACCAATCAGTGTAGGTATAATCAAACAAGCACTTTACCATCTTCTGAAGATAACAAACGTTAATAACAATCTGATGAATGCATGCCTGGCTGACCAACTGAATGACAAAACACAGGGGAAATACAACTGGTTATTACAGCTAAAAAATGCTCTGGGGGGATGTGCCGGTGAAAGTTTCTGGGACCTGGTGAAAAGTGGAAATACGATCGAACTGTACTCAATTATTCCTGAAGTACTTG
>JAQGAK010004742.1:0-11521 GCA_034696945.1 Lipothrix lubbocki
GAAAACTACTGCTAAAAGTCATATGCGTGTAGTAGAAAGGGAAAATATTCCAGCAGTTTCTACCGCATATGTGTCTTTATATGAAATGGTAAATACACGGGATAGTCACTTTTGCATTCCAAACTTAAAAAATAATCGGAAGCTGTGTAGTCATTTCTATTGCATTTTAGCAACTGTGGAGATAGTTATATTTGCCTCTTCAGCGGCGATATTTATTTGATGGCTATATAGTTTTTAGATTATGGGTGTAGTTTCGGGATAATAAAATGCAGGAGGAGTTGTGTCCGTTGACTTTCCAGTTGTTTTGTTCCGCTCATAATTTTATTACGTTTTCTGCGGGAAAGCTGCTTTCAATGGCAAATCTATATGTACTTATTTATAATAAAGATAGAATTCTTAGTTTTAATGGTCGTCGTCTCGCTAATTATCCTCGCAGTTCTGAGATTGTGATTAAATCAATTTTATTCATCAAAACTTAATGAATGAAATCTTTGTTTTAGGATTATAACCCCTATATGTATACTGTTTCTATATGTAATAATACAAATAATAAAATTATTAGAATTGGTTCAAGCGCTTAAATAAATCCCGTAAAATCTTCGGAAATACTCAGAAGATAAGATTTAGCCGTTCCATAATTATATAAAATCACCTTTATTTCATGGTAGCCCCTTATAAAATGGTATGATTAAAATTGTACATATGCATATATACGGGATACCATATGTATACTTATATACTTATCTACATACATATATATGAAGTTTTACAATTAGTGAATTTCATCGCTCCATAAATAAACACGGCGACCAAGAAATAATCTGTTGTGAGGAAATTAAATTCGGAGAAACGCTATCTATGTATATAGCTATTAAAATGTCGAGAGCAGGGAAAACATAAGGACAGGACTACATATATGGGAAAATAGAAACGTAATCATCAGACAGTTGAGGAGAAAGCTTTCATGCTTTTGTATACCTCTATGTACCTTTGTATTTGTACCGATGGCGATGGCGCATCGGAGCTCGCAGCGCATCTTCATCAGCAGCAGAGCCTCTTGGTCGACCGTCCCGTCCAAAATCTTTTAAGACAGGAAAGTCAGCAGGAGAATAGAGAAGGAAACGAAGCGTTAATGAGAACGCACCGGAGAGCTATATAAGATAATACATATATGTACTATATGTTGTATATAAGATGTACTCATAATGTACTATACAATAGCTATACGGGATGTAATAGTTCTTCTGTTGCTTGCTTGCTTGCTTGCTTACGAGATGTTTTCATTATTAAAACTTGCTCCACCTCACTCGCAAGTGGGATATCAGACTTGGCATTGTGTCCGTGTCTGAATCTGAAGCATCTCCTGTTATTCCCTTCTTCATAATACAAGTGTCTCTATGAGGAAGGAAATTGAGTGTGAATTTTCCTATGATTTTGACTTTATTCCTGTATTATTTATTTGATGTTGATGTCTGCCGCTATCTTGAGCCCATGATCAATTATTGTTTTCTTTGTTATACACTTTTTTTATTTCTTTTTTGTCTTCATTATACGCTTTTTTTCTTCTTTCCTTTATTTTTTCCAATTTACTATCGTTATTTTTATTAGAGTTTGCTAAATTTTCGTTCGTATGGACGAATTATTTAACGAAAATTTGTTAGTATTTATTTCTTATTTTCAGTTTTGTTTTATTTATTTATTTAATTATTATTTATTCATTATTTTGAATTTTGTTTTTTATTTATATTTAATTTAATTATTATTTATTGTTTATTTTTTATATTTAATGTAATGTTATTATTTATGTATTGTTTAAATTTTTTTATATTTAGAAAAAATTTATGTATCCATAAATTTCTTGTTTTTTTATACTTCCTTATTAGAAATTAATTCCCATATAAACGACCACAGCTTGGAATGAATGTTTTCGGTCTCGACTGACTTTATTGTTGTTTCCATATGCGGATACAAAGAATTGGTTGGTGAAAATCAAAATCAGCTAAAAACATACATAAACCGTGCTAAATATCATCGTCTCCAGTTCGGACTCTCCTATACTATTCCTCAATAGAGGAAATTATCGTCAGGAGTGGAGTGAAGTCAGTGCGGAGCATTAAATTGAGTCCTCCGTGATACTAAATCTCCTCGCCGTTTGGGGAAGCTGTACTGATCCAAGGAGTCAATGAGATCATTTTCCGTCTCTAGGGACAGAGTATGTATGTACATATATATGTTATGTGTGCGGGTGTGTGTGTGTGTGTGTCAAAAAGGAATTAAACTTTAGCAATATACACACACAATGCACATCGTTTGCAGGGTTTCTGCGGTGGAGGAGATAAAGCCCAGAAGGAGGAGAAGTTATCTCCTTCCCACTGTCAACACAAGCAGGAGCCGCTGAACTCCTTTCCTTTTCCTTTCTCTTCTGCTGAACAGTCAGAAAAAGATACGTTTTACGGAGGAGCGGACGTTAAGGCTAACGAAATTGCTTAGTTTTAGCTTCCTTGTGGGAAATAAAGCGGCGGACCTGTCTTCCCTCCTCTCCTTCTCAGTCTCTCCCGTATCTTAACTTATGTCCTCCTATAGACTCTGTCTCCGCGCGCCTTGTATTGACTCTGTAAATATTTAATGTCGCTGTGGAGAAATGAATAAGGCTCTGCCAAAACGTGGGGATGTAGAGTAAGATATGGCAAGGCGGAAATCCACGGGAGAATCATTCTTTCATATTTAGCTGGATGGCTTAATTTTACCATCAGATCCGTCGAGCTCCCAACTTTCCCCACACATACAAGAACAATAATATATACAGAACAAATTTACTTTACATGAATGAAAAACTTTACTTGGTTTGTACCACATAGGTTTGTACTACATAGAACAAGATCCATTTTGCCAACATCTATTTATTTAAAGCACAATCCCGGAGCTATTTCAAACAATTCAAGTAAATTCAAACAATAAATCCACGTAATTTCAAACAAATCCTCATAGGTTCTGTATTTGCACTTCCTCCCCGGTTCTAGTTTAATCCTTTATCCTGTCTTTTACACTAGAGTTGAATTCAGAAAAAAGTAATTAAATAGCCAATTTCCCACATCCGCTTTTGTAAAATAAAATCCTGTTCTTTTCTATAGAGATTATTTAATAAGCAAGGTTGAAAATAAAGGCAACTATGACTATCTCCACAGTTGCTAAAATGCAATAGGAATGACAACGTCCGACTATTATTTTTAAAGTTTGGAATGCAAAAGTGACTATCCCGTTTATTTACCATTGCATAAAGACATGTGCGGTAGACACTGCTGGAATATTTTCCCTTCCTACTACACGCATATGACTTTTAGCAGTAGTTTTCCAAAGCAGCAGCGGGATTTTCCTTGCCGTATAAATGCGCTATACTCATGACAATGTAAACAAAGCGGCCATGCTTTTAAACGGCGTAGTCATCAGTTTTGCATTGGAATATTTGTGAAATTTCTTGTATAGTAATTCTTAATATTGCTTAATATAGCACCTGTGCACGGATATTTATATTTGCCTTTTCAACCCCTGTGATGTTAAATTATTTGTCTGCGTATTATTAAGTGCGGATCGTGTGTATAATACTAGTAGTGAGTTTGGTGGAGGAAAACTAATACAAAGTACCTACAGTCGAAAAGTACATGGAGAGTCGTAAGAAATTGGTGGAGGAACTTGAAGATTTAAGGAATAATAAATAACAGATGCACCGCATGTGTATATAGTATGGGATGTAATGCAATGTAATGGACATATAATACATATATATATTATGTAGGTAGCAGGTAATAAATAGAAGATGAAAAGTTTGGTGGATGTTATTAATAATTCATTTTTAAATGTAGAAATGTCTTACAACGCTGGACTTAACATCGTTGGGAGTGGGGAGTTGCGTGGGAACGGGGATGTACGTGGTTGCTGGAATGGTAGCGAGAACTGTGGCTGGTCCCGGTGTCATTCTTTCCTTCATCATTGCAGCTGTTGCATCGATTTTCTCAGGTAAAGTCTTCTCCTCTCTCTCTCACTTTCTCTATTTCTCTCCGTGTCTATCCCGTCGTGGTCTTATTTTCCATGTTTCTCGATTCACTCTTTCTCTGTCTCTTCTGTTTATTCCTTATTGTCAGGCTATATGTTCATCGATGTTGCAGTCGCTCTAAATGACTTTCGTATTATAGATCCTTTCTATCCCTAGCCTTTACAATGTCTTTTTATTCGACTACTGTAACAACAAGTCCTGCTGGTTCTTCTTCTTTTTCTGCTCCTGCTGCTACTCCTGGTGCTTTTGTGTGAATGGCAATTTTTAAAGCCTCAGCTTCTTGGAACTCTGCCGCCGGAGGAGCATTTATTAAGTGCTCGCTCCGTTCTGCAAATCCCCTTTATACTCCTTGTACAATTTTATTTATTTCCTTTTCTTCGTATCCATTAAAGTTCACTTTTTCGGTACTAACCTAGTTTTCCTTTCCAACCTATTTAGTCCTGCCTGACCGATTTTTCGATTCTGACCAATTTTTCGATTCTGACCGATTTCTCAGTACTGCCCGATTTTTCGATTGTAATCAATTTTTTTTCGATTTTGTTTAAGCCTGGTTGATTTTCAGTTTTTGCAGATTTGTTAGTTCTTGTCGATTTTTAGTTTGACCTATTTTTCAATTGTATAACATAATATTCTTCATGTCCCCCGTTTTCACAATCTTGTTTTTATTTTTGCATCCAACCGAGTGCCGAAGTTGAGAAACTTGGTTGTAGTTTGTTGTAGATAATCAAACGTGATTCCGCATGGAATTGAAGTAGTTATATAGGACGGATTTAATTATATTTCTGAGAAAATCGAATTTTTAGAAGAATTTTCAATTTTAGAAGATTTGTGGATTAGATTTTACTACTATACAACATACGTATTGCACTCCAATAACGTGGGATATAATAAGTATGGAATAGCATTAGCAGAGTGAAAAATTAATCTCGTTAAATGTTAAAAAAACGTTAGATTATAGTGCACTTATAGTAATGTATATGTTTGGTGTTAGGTCCATTAGATAGTCGTTAGACACTTAAGTCTACATATGTAGATTGTTAATTTTGCTTTCAGCCCGAGAAAAAACGTCGGGGATGAATTGAAAAGTGTCATTAGAATTAATGACGTTACACATCCGCATCCTCAGCCGAAAATCGAGCGGTAGAAGCTTGTTGCTACACATATAGTATATGGTTGTAATGTGTGTAAAACATGGTCGTTGAAGAGGCAAATATAACTATCTCCACAGTTGCTAAAATGAATTGAAGTATGAAATGAAGTGAGAATGCGACTACAAACCCCAAATATTATTTTTAAAGTTTGGAATGCAAAAGTGGCTATCCCGTTTATTTACCATTGCATAAAGATACATGTGCGGTAGACACTGCTGGAATATTTTCCCTTCCTACTACACGCATATGACTTTTAGCAGTAGTTTCCCAAAGCAGCAGCGGGATTTTGCTTGCCGTTTAAATGCGCTATACTCATGACAATGTAAACAAAGCGGCCACGCTTTTAAACGACATAGTCATCAGATTTGCATTGGAAAATTTGTGGAATTTCATGCAGTACCGTATAGTAATCCTTATCATTGCTTTTTACCAACTGTGCAGATAGTTATATTTGCCTCTTCATAACATAACGACGGTATAATATTAGAGTTTCGCACATATTTTTTTGTACTCAAGACGCGGGGATATTGGGCCGGCAGGCTGAGCTGAGGCTGAGGATGGAGTCAAGAGCAGTGAATTAAAATTACCGCCATCGTCCTCATCGGCTTGCCAATTTACAAAAAAGAACCATTTTCCTTTACGGCAGGTCCATCCGTCATTTGTCACAAAATGCTCTTGTTCCTTGGGTCGCTCCGCATTATTGCTCAGCCTTTCGTTCCCTTTCATGTGTTTGTATTTTGTATTGAGCGGGTGCAGAACTTTGACATGAAAAATCCCTGCTCCGTTTATTATTATTGTACACACACAACAAAAAGTAAACACATGTCAGCGCATTATTGTTTAAAATATTAAAATAGTTCCATCAATAAAGATCTAGGTTGGACAAACAGTATAGGAGGGTTTTAGCACTATAGATTTCTATAGTTTTGTCGGCTACTTCCTTGCTCCTATATAGATTTTTACTTTTATTATTCTTCCCCCTCCTTTTACTATTACAATGTAGGATACGATGGTGCTCATCTAAAAATCACGTCATTCCTCCTTCCCACGCCAAACGGAAGTCAGCAGCACAAGAGTGCAAACACATAAGTTCGTCCCACGTCCCACACACTTTAATTTACTGGAATTATTCAAAAATCCTACAGAAACATGGAAAACTCCGCAAGCAGTAGTAGAGTAATATTTGAAACGGCCAAACTTTTTACACTGTTTTTCTTTCCTTAAATTCCAGACACTAAAATTCCATGCAGCAGCGAATTGATTCTTCAATTATGCATGAGTGTAGTATATATACGATATGTATATATAGGAATGTATAGGAAACCGGATATTCCAAAATTGGAGCTTCTGTATATATTTATTCCGCTTCGCAGAATATATAGAACTTCTATATATGTTTGTAATCCCGTCCCTGGGGCTCTGATTGTATCTATATAGATACACATACCAAAATACGCTCCTTGAGCAAACATTGTTGGAACTAACAATGGATCAATACTTTAGATCAAAATTTGTTTAGCAATATTTATTGTTGGATCAAATGACGGGGAGCTCTGGACATGCAAGGCAACGGACAGCACAAAATATTGAGAAGAACCAAAATTGCCTGCAAAGGCAAATGAAATCGAAAATTAGATATAATATACTAATAGACAATAATGTAATAATTAATTTAAATAAACAAAACAATAATTAAATTGAAATAAAATTAAATAGAAAAAGAAAATCAAGTAGGAAATTGAAAACAAAAATTGATTAGAAAAGTAAATTACGGATAAATCAAAAATTAAATAGAAAAGTAAATTATATCAATAAAGAACAACCTCAAAAGAAAATCAAATGAAAACTAAATGGAAAATTAAAAAGAAAATCAGTAGAAAACTGAATCGTAACTTAAAAAGAAAATTAATAGGAAACTAAATAGAAAAAGAAAATTAAATTAAAAATTAAAAAGAAAATCAATAGAAAACAGAAAAAGAAAAGCAAATGGAAAATTAAAAAGTTGTAGTAGTACAGCTAGCAGTAGAACTTTATTCGAAGTATCAATACATATAAATACATTACAGTGTCCATAGATTTTGGTAAAGAAAGAGTATTGGTAAAAAAAGAAAATCGAATAGAAAATTAAATAGAAAAGCAAAAATCACAAATTAAATCAAAAATTACATAGGAAAATCAAACAAAAATTATATAGGAAAAAAAATTAAATACAAACAAAAATTATAAAGAAAATTAAATGGAAGAATGAATACAAAATTGAATAGAAAATTTAGCCGAATATAGATAATTAAATTAAGTCTTAAATTAAATTAAAATCAACAATTAAATTAAAGAGAAAATGAAACAGAAAATTAAATCAAAAATTAAATCGAATAATATTAAATTACATTGGCTTGCTATCTGATGAATAGTTCTGATTCTGAATATAAGCAAATATGCTAATAATATTCCAAAAACTTTAAGTACATGATTGAACAAATGCCTGAAAATATATTTCCCCTTATAGTATCTGTGACCATAACTTGAATAAATTGCACACAAGTTGTAGGATAAATACTGTTGTAAGTAAAGTAAAATTGATGTACATTTATATCATTGAGTGTGCATATTATGTAATGTATATGTACATATCCAAAAGTGGGTTTCCGGGTAAGGCTTCAATTTAAGGTCGAATTTCTACTGAGTGAGCGGGGTGTGCGGGATTGAAGAGGGGAAATATCTGCAGAATGTAATAAAGGGTTATTGGAGTTTCTATATATATACAAGCATATGTACACACATGATATATTATAGAGCTAAAGCTCTATAGGATATTTAAATATAGGTAGGTACATATTATGTACATATATATAATAAAGCCATGTATGTACTTCCATATGGTAATGCAAGTAATTCCGTATAAAAATGTGTCCGCTGATTGTAGAAATGTTCGGGTGAAAGTTTCGATTTCCTCCTGAACTTCTTCTCTCTATTACGTTACCTGCTTATATATTTCCGTTTAAAACGTCATACTTTACCTCTCCCCATTTCCTTATTCTTATTATTATTCCACCACTCTGCCAATGCCAACAACAAGTCCCTCCGAAATTTGATTCGCACTTGTAAGAGCACGTTCTCATATTATGCAAATGACGGGCTCTTATTTCCATTTCAACATTTCTCTATGCATATGACAATCCTATTATATAATGATATACGACTATATATATAAAGGACAGTGATATGTACGTATGTACATAAATACAGTTTTGACAAGAATCACGAAAAAGAATTGCGGTTTCCAACACTTTTCCCTCCCCTCCAGTAAGCTAACTTCCATGGAGTCAAATATTCTCATATATTTATTTCTTCTTGCGGCTACACACGTATTTTGGCCACACGGAGAGAGCGTTTGTCCACAAAAATGGGAGTCGTGGAGCGGAAATTGCACTTGTTCAACTCACACTTGTGTGGTTTTTGCATATTTTTTCTCCTCCGTCGGATCTGCCATACATACGTGCATATCATATGTGAGCACGAGAGTCCTATGACGACAACCCTTGAATTTTTCTTGGACTGGACTGGAGTATCATACAAGATATATTCACAATTTTTTTCATTTTCGAGTGTCCCACATAGGCAAATTTTAATTTTAGAACCACAATATTATTCAGACTTTTGAACCTGAATTCCCATATAATTCGTATGCACGAATTTGTATATACTTTTTATATTGAAATTTCTATATAATTTTTATATTGAAATTACTATATAATTTTATAATGAAATTCCTATATAATTTTTATAATGAAATTCCTATATAAGTTTTATAATGAAATTTCTATATAAGTTTTATAATGAAATTCTTATATAATTTTTATATTAGAATTTCTATGTAATTTTTATATTAGAATTTCTGTGTAATTTTTATATTAGAATTTCTATGTAATTTTTATATTAGAATTTCTATGTAATTTTTATATTAGAATTTCTATGTAATTTTTATATTAGAATTTCCATGTAATTTTTGTATTTGCAGAATTTCTATGTAATTTTTGTATCTGTAGAATTTCTATGTTATTTTCGTATCTGTAGAATTTCTGTGTAATTCTTATATTAAAATTCCTACTTAAGTTTTGGATTAAAATTCCTATAGGTAAGCATGGAATAAAAAAAATTATATGCACAGACTACAATATGACTTTATGCCTTACTATAGAAGCCCGAAGTTTTGGTGTCACCGTCATCGCCGTAAAATCTTGTGGGAATACATAATTGGATATAGAGAAAATTTCCCCATTTTCCCCAGTTTCCTCACTCACTCAGATTTGTATCCGACGATATAAAGTTACACATCTGTACATACGACAATAATACGAGGAAGCAGGACAAGTTCGCTTTTCTCCAGAGGCGTGGGCATGTTTTTTAGAATTGAAACTTTTTTATTTTCCTGTAACATCTAACATATATACATATATAGGTACATGTCATTCTTAAGGCAAATATGACTATCCCCACAGATGCTAAAATGTAAAAATATTGACTACAGCCTCCGAATATTATTTTTAAAGTTTGGAATGCAAAAGTGACTATCCAATTTATTTGCCATTGCAAATAAGACACTTATGCGGTAGAAACTGCTGGAATATTTTCCCTTCCTACTACACGCATATGACTTAGCAGTTGTTCCCAAAGCAGCAGCGGGATTTTGCTTGCCGTATAAATAAGCTATACTCATGACAATGTAAACAAAGCGGCCATGCTTTTAAACGACGGAGTCAGTTTTGCATTTGAATATTTGTGAAATTTCTTGTAGTGCCGTAGTAATTATATTGCTTTTTAGCAACTGTGCAGATAGTTACATTTGCCTCTTGAACGATGAGACGGTATATACAGTGGAGTTTGATTTTACCACCTTGGAAAAAATTCCATTCTCCGGTGCCTGAACTTTACTGTCTGGCATGTCTCGCAGATTTTACTATGATAAATTCATAATATGTAAATGATACATATATTGTACATATGCATATTTATACGCTATATACACTCCCATTGTACGTTTATATACATAATAGCTATGCTTATATGAGCAGTTGTATAAAAATAAATGAAAGATTTTATAGTATAAATGTAAGGCTGCCCTATTAAACCAAATATCCGAAAACGACTCTTTATGGACGGACGTCATTCATTTCCGTCGGTGTTCCTGTGGATTGTGGAAAAGCGCAATTTCGTGGATTTCCATATCGCACCGAATTGGATATGATTTCGTTTTTTGCACTAATAATTATAACGTAGTTTTGGGCTTATTACATAGGTAATAGGCCTGGTACACATAAAACTTAATTCGTGTAAAACTCGGGAAAAACGCTCTATACATTCGTCCTCCATGCAATTACATTTAAATTACTTTTGTTCCCACATATATGTAGTACTATACCAATAGTAATAAATGAGTGCAAAAAGCATGTAGAGCTTAATATGTACAGTGTGCGGTATATGAAGTAGAAGATTATTCTACCTTTATGGTCATTTTTAATGGGAGCGGATTGTCGTCATAATATATTGGAACCGATATACCTGTGCAATAATTAAATTCTGCCGCAATCCGCAAAATATTTAATCACAAGCTCGTTAATTATTATGGTAATAACTGTATCTACATGTCGTATATAGTATAGCAGCGCTGAATTACGAAATCCTGCTTTATTGTCGGACACAAGGTAAAATACGTCAGGTGTAATTACATAGAAATGTCTGTAAACGGTGTAGATACTCAAGTAGAAAAAATATGGAAAAGGAAAAAGCAAGAATAAGCAAGGACTCCTGTATATGGAGATATGTACATAATAGGTATTGGTGGAGCATATAGATATTCTAGAGATATAGTTTTTAACGTCGTGCTTGATTAATCACCCCACTAATACATTCAAAGCCGGCGTGATCGCGGTCGAATTAATCTGAATTTGTTTATACACGAGCTGGTTGGTCAGAAGAGCGGACGGTTTCGTATACAAACAAGCCTGTAATTATCCCAATACATATATGACCACTTATTTTTAGGCCGACAGGTTCTCCTTCTCGGCGTTTACTCCGCAGATTGATGGTATATGTGTTTCTAGTATGATTACTTACACACGTAATTTAATGTCATATAACGTCGGTTAAACCTACAAAGGTGCGAAAATTTTCGTAACGTTATGGGTTAAAAATTATTTTAGCACCTTTGCGAGTTTAACCGACGATATGTAAAAGTATAATATTGTGGACAAGAAAATATAAATAATAAATAAAAATATGTATATACAAACGTATATACCTATGTGTGCAGTACACACTG
>JAQGAK010004743.1:0-11518 GCA_034696945.1 Lipothrix lubbocki
GCGGTAAATAGTGGTGGCATCTAAATGCTGGGATGTAGGGTAGAGTAGTGGAGCGAACACATGAATTTACATCAGTGGATATTTATAACAATAAGACAGCAGTCACGCATTCTATACTTCCCATCCTGTATAGATCATTCCTGACAGTAGTCTAATATTGTATCTCAATAAGGCGTATAAGATAGAAGGGTGATATGAAAGAAGCTGAAATGGTACTACTGTAGTTTTTTCGAATGCGAGCCCGGAATCGAATTTCCATATTTCACTTGTATTAGTTCCTTCTCTTGGTTTTCTTCTTCAAATTTTGCCATCTCTTTTCTCTGGCTATCACATTGTGAGTGAATGCATCCATATTCCAGCCGTCGTCTACATGAATTCTCTGTCTAATATATAGGAGCATAGGGGTTTATTTCCCAAACACATGGAATGCAAGGCTGATTTAAACTCTATCCTTCCCTCTGGAGTCTGTCCCCGTTCAGCATTCATTTAAGATATTTATGACCCAGCAGAATGAGGAGAAGATAGCTGCAGACGAGCATTCCTAAAGTTTGGAATACGGACTTTTATACCCGCAGACATGGATATGTGACCTTGATTGTTTGAATGGTGGCGATGATTCTCTCTATTCAATATTACTTCCAACATCATCCGCTTCACTTTTCACACTATGTATGTCGGAGTATTGGAAGGGCTGTAGCTATATACTTATACATGCAAACATATTATCCGAGTCAAGAGTTATTGAATGTCTGCGAACACTTGTGTATGCATACAAAAGTCTCGAAATAAATTACAAACTAGAAACTCCTCTTGCCTACAAACAATATGTCAACTGGTTCTTTTCAGCTCTAACGTTATTATCTGAAACCTCCTTCCCGTCATGATCAAATGAATGCTTTACACATACACACTCACACCAAATAAACTAATGAGACTTTTAATTGCAGTCATGTGTTGGCTATTGTATTTGTACATGTACTAGCTCAAGAAATAACTCAGTCTTTTACAAGAGCACTCAGCAGGATATGCAAGTTGAAATAGCAGCACCAACAACTTGATACATATGTATGTATTTAAATGTTTCACCTCACATATCTACGTCTACTGGATATGTTCTTCAATGAACAATTTAGAATGAATTTAAATCCTTAATTTGGTATACAGATATATGTATTTAGGTATCTAACTTGTTATGTGTTAAAACGTCTAAGTTGATTTGTTTTTATTAGTTTTTGCATTTGCACCAGTACAAAGAGGTTTATCGTGCAGGAATATTTTTGTTCCTCTTTTCTACATTTTATGTTTTATCCTTTCGGAAATAATGTGGAACTCCCAGCTATGTATTTGAGTACGTTTATGTATGTGCGTACATATGAGGGAGCAGGCATATTTCTCCGCCGGGCCACCGCTGTTGGACTTACTGGAGTTTAATATTGAAGATTAAAGTCCTATTTGCATGAATGGGGGATTTATGACCGCATTTTCAAATCAGGTCTGTTTTCTATTAGGAGTCATTTCCTCCGGCTCAAAACTTATTTCCGTTTGTTTCATTACAGCTGTACATATGACATGCACAAGGATATGCTATAACTACTATATGGAATTGCAACCTTTTAGGGATACGACTTAACTACTAATAATTTTATACAAATGTTTTTGTTCCTATAATTGGCTCCTACTTTTTCATTGTCCGACAAAATAATAGATTTGTTTGCTTCAAAAAGTTATTATTATTACTGGTGATTTTGTTAATACTCCGTGATTGGCATTAGAAAGGAGATAAAACCAATGAATAAGTATAACACAAACCTCAAGAGACTCTCTATTGTACTTCTCTCGAGAATTTATATATATTTAACACAATTATGGAGAAGCGGGAAATAGGCTGCAATTTTCTCGACATCTCCACAAAACTACTTACCTATGTATATCCTAAATAAATTTCAATATGAAACGTGGATGCACTCTAATCGTAAGTAAAATGAATGAACCAGGTTGGTAATCTTCAATAATATGAAGTACTCCTACGCTATATAAAGCCGAAAACAAAAGGCAATAGATTTTTGATGGGCAAAGAACACAAAAAGTCATTATTTTGTGCTTTTGGCGAAATTCAAGTACCATTAGTGGATTGAACTATGATTTGTATTATAACGCTTTTGGCTTTATCCTTCCTCTGCCATCATGTAGCAATCATATTTTTCCTTGTTTCAATAAAAGGTAACGTCGTCGTTGAAGTTGAAACAGATTTCATGGTGTTTTCTATCGACTATGTCAACATCAGTGAAAAGGAAAATTCGTTGAGAACCCAAACTTTACAACAGTTACTATTGTACATAATAGCGAACACTTACTTGATGATATCAAATCCGCAGATTTATGATGCGCGATGTGACTGAGTATTTCCGTCTTTTTCAATCGACTTGGAGTGCTGATCACGTCATCGGACTTCGGCATTGTTGGTGGAGGGGGAAGCTGGAAAGAGAATAAAGTATATTGTTAATTTTACTTTTGTAGGCACGTACGAGACTCGATCTTCTACTCTTTTAAGCCGCGACCGAAACTTAATACATCCAGCACTAAACCCGATGTACATATTTCCTAACTCCAGAGTATTATAGTTCATGTATGAAATAACTACGTGTATACTTTAATGTTTTACACATTCTTGATTTCCTTATAGGTTTCAACTTTGATTCTAACTTGACGCGGATAAACTGTAGAGACATCCACAAATTCGTAAGGTAGGCATTGGGTGAGGGAAAGGAGGATGAGTTTATATACATTGGAACCATTGCCGTGCCGATTATTTGAGCGGAGTTATCTACACAAGTATTGCATTGGTTAGAAACCTTACACCATACTTCAGATGCATTTAAAAAGAGCTGGAGTAGATCATAATCCTTTAATAGCATTTCGGTAATCTAGTCTTCTCCAATGCCAAGTAAAATAAATTCCTTTATACATTCCGACACTGGTTTTTCTGGCATTAGACATAAACGGAAAAGAATATCTACATAATCGGGAGTATCGATCAAGAAATAAGACTCTTGCCAGCCACAAATACAAGCTCAGGAATGAAATTTCAGAGGAAAACGGAAAGAGCTCAAAGGATTTGAAAGAAATAGAAAAATAAGCTACCTAAGAGATAGAAAATCGCAGTATCTTCAACCGCAGTTTCTATTATCACTTCTTGTATCTTCAGTTCAGCAGTCTAAGAACATTCGTAATACGTGTACATTTATAATTCTCTTACAACTACCCAGTCACGTTCATGTATTGACCTTATAATTACTACCACATTGACCTTCAGCCAAACTCTTTTCCTTTAAGATTATTTTATTATACATACATACGTACTACCCCTATACACCAAGCCGCGTGCTTATAAGTCGAACTGTCCTTTTAAGTTTTGCCACTAATTTTTTATCCTTCCCATGAGTTGAGATTGCCACCAACTACATACTCTCATGTGTATGTACATGTACTTGAACGAAATAATCATAACGTGGATTCTATATTTGCTTTCCGTAAAACTGGCTGCTCAAGTGATACTTATGGAACCACTTTACAGGATCAAACTGTGTTTAAGCAATGGCCACCTCAGTAGCTTAATACCTGGAGAATTCATTAGTGCATATTAATACCCCATAAAACTGATAAGATTCAAGAGCAGTGAGTTCGAGTAATACATGATGCTGTCATGCATGATCATTAGCCTCCGCAATGATGACTTTCTCTTCGTTGCATTTGTGATTTATCTTGATTCTACCAAAAATACATGTGTTTAACGTGTACTGTTACGCCAATATTATGTTATATAGCAATCATTTATGCAATCCATAGTTTTATTTCAAGGGTTGACGTTTCGCTAATGAAAAATACATTATCAGAGCTTTGAGCACATTTCAACTCAAGTGTTTGTTATCAAGCAATAGTTTGAAAATTATAGTCTCTACATAGCTCTGACCCATTTTCATCTTCCACCGGATGCTCTGCACCTTGAACGGGATAAATCAAATGTGTGGGAAGAAAATTAGTTATCTTGGAGTTGCTGCAAAAGTGGACATGTGCAGATTTCTGCCGAGAAAATAGAAAATACATATTGGGGAATAGGAAGCTATTTGGAAGTATGAAAGCGTCAGGGAGCGTAGGAGGCAATTTAATGAAATTATTGGGAGCACGTAAAGTAAGAAACCACTATATTTATATGTAGTTATACAAAATGTATAAACACTGAACACGTAGCTTCAAATAAACTGTAAAAACACATGTTATTGCATTTATTATACGTATTGCTAGTAGTGTTGCCTATGGATTCAATCGAATAGACTTAATTGATTCAAATAAACTCTTTCATTCGTAACAAAAGGCTAAAGTTACTGCCGGGCACCCTTGCTCTCCAATATTAAGAACTCCAAACATATCGTAGGCGTCTTTGAAACTTTTACCAGGCAACGATTGTAGATAATGGCTCTATTTTTTAACTTCTCAGGTGAATGGTCTTTATCGGGATGACACGGACTGAGTGTCCCAAGTTATGTATACTTTAACACGATGAGTGTCTCGAAGACATAAAATGGAACAATACCGACTTGTCTAGATATGTGAATTAACTCACAGTTCCAGTACTTAGATACCTCAACTAACAGTTTAAAAGCTTAAATATGTGAGTAGGAGCTCCGGTCCTTGGAGATACAAACTATTAAGAATTTCTAGTCATGAAAACTAACAAAGCTACAGTGACGATACTTACATTCAGACAATACGATGGCATTAATCATTACAATTAAGTGGAACTTAGGAAGGTTGAAATGATGAAACTTAGCAAATGTGGCTGCATTGTGTTAAAAGTTTAAATAGAAACAGAAAGGAAGTTAAAAGATACTTGCCATTGTTACAGTGACTTCCAGAACAGGAGTTGAATAATGCCTAACCTTTATATTTACGATACTATATACATTACGTAGGGGACGGAGGCCGTAAAACTTAAAAGAAACTCCAGTTTTTAAAGTCATCCCTGGCATATCATAAAGAATTCAGTTGTAGTCATTATGCAGACTATTGTACGACCAAAGTTACTGTAAGTATGCTAAAGTGAGCGATAAAAATAGTGGAAGTTTTTCTCACCGTATTGCTTATAGCCGTCATCCATTCGCTGCGTTAAATTGAAATAAAGAATATATATCATTAAGATTAGGTTTTGATGAAGTGCTTATTCTACATGCAACGTACATGCTATCATTTCACTTATGTATGTATTCACAATTTTTAACCCGCTGGAAAAATGCAGAAGGTAATGTAACTAAAAAATACTGACTATATTGAACTAAAACATAAGTCAAATAAAAGGAAGCAAGAATATACATAATTACTTTTTGTGGGATCTTTTGCATTAAATAAATAGCAATGCTGAGTTAGCAAAGTTGCAGCTGCAAATATAGACTGTCTATGTATGTCTATGGTTACTGTGTTCGTGTGTAAACTGTTTTTGTATGACCATTTACTTTGAAAAAAGTCTACATAAGAAATTCATGGATCGGTTACTTTGCCCACAAATTTTACTACAGACGCTCCCGTAATAGTTAAAGTTGATGATGACTTCTGGCTACCTGTTTCTCAGTGCTATTTTGGCTACACAAACTTATGTATGCTGGAAAAAGATGAAGATGGTGAATGTGGAGCGCGGAGAGAAAAGAGGAGCGTTATATCCTGGAATTGTTTAAACCTCGTGACTTTCGTACTTTTTCTTTCGTAATGGGGATACTTGAGGACGCTTACGCTAAACCCATTGAATGTTAAGAGGACGACAGAGACTGGAAAAGAGATTAGGCCGGGAAAAATAGAAAGAATTTTCAGAAGATATACTTGATGCTGGGAAATCATAAATAAACTCATTGCCTCCTGGGAAACGGTCGTTCTGTATGCAGCACACTCCAACTTCAAGGTAATAGAAACTACATGCATACAATGTTTAGCTGTGTAGGTTTGTTGTGAATTATATACTTCCCTATGAAGAAACCTCACAATTCCTTATTCATTCCTGGATACGTATCCTTGGCTGTACTACTACCCGCAGGAACTTCTATCTTATACTCAACTACTATTTGTTTATATTCCCAGAGTAAACTTCTTCTCACTACTCTCAGATATCTCCCAATGTACGGAAGAAATACGTGAAACGCAACCCTTTTTGGAAGCTGAGATGTGGTAATGCATGTCAAGGTAGGGAAACGACGAGTGTAGAAATATCTATACTGTGTGGTGAGAATTGACTACAGAAGCAAAAAAAACAATCTACTAAACCTGTCTCAACTCAGTAAACGACAAAAACATGGTTAGAAGCTTTTCCACGACCAGTTTCGCCATATGCGCTGAATTTGCGAGGGTGGATAATTCCCAATCTATTTGCATGTCTTGGTTTGCCATCCTGCAAGTTTCAACCTCCCTACGTCGTACGGAGGAGATTCAAAAGAAATAATGCTCACCTGTCAGATTAAACTTTGTATACGTATATAAGCCTTGGTATTTCCATTTTTTGGTACCTCTATAAATAATGACATAATACAGCAGGAGAGCGCATTTTCTGTCTCATGCAATAGCTTAAACTGCTTTTCCATTAAGTTAGCATGTATACAGCTTTATATCCCCTTCGTCAGTTCAATTCAACTTGACTAATCCAACGCCTAGTTATTTGCGAAGTTGATTACAGGACACAAAGCTGCTGTCTCAGGTGTCCCCACATCAACGCTGCATCTGTGGTCAAAATCTGTTATAGGAACAGAGCTGCATTTACGACCCAGGAATGTATTTACAGAGGATTAAGAACGTCGCGTTGGGAACTTTCAACTTGATTGCTTTGCTTAATCAGTGCATTTGTACAGATACGATTTACTTTCCAAGTATTTATTACAGCCAAAGACTATATCTGTAATACCAATTTACAATTTTAACATGCTTATGGTTGTGGCTGGTTTTGCTTTCAAGTGTGACATTCGACATTATTTTGAGATTATTGTTTACTACAGGTCTTTGTTAAATTGTTCGGGCTGAAAGTAAATTATAAAGTTAGTGTAGATGATTGAAAGAATACCATTGATAACATTGCTCGAATAATCGTATAGTAGTTAGCAAAATACAGAGAAGTAGTACTATAGTTTTCTCCAAGTGGTGGTGCTAATAAGAAGCATGATTTAATTAGTTATTCAGATCTGTGAGTATGGATTCTAGTTGCAATCTGCAAGATGCGAGTTCCTAGGTATACTGTAAATCCGATAGCAAGTGTGAGTGTATTAACAGTATTGCCTACATTCTCTAATGTATGCTCCTAGTCAGAGTTGGCAATTTTGAAATGCCCTGCGCTATCTGCCTGCCCTCAAAATTGTGCCCTAGGGCATGCCCAATATGCCCTAAAATGCCCAACGTCTAATATGCCCGGCATTTAGGGCATATTGGGCAGGCACTTTGGGCATTTGCCCGAAAATTTTCAAAAAAAACTCATTTTTTGCTTAATAATTTAGCGCAGGGGATTTCTGGAACTGTGGCGTAAGTAAAGAGATCTTGGGAGCAGATAATCTGGGCATACTGATATGCGTGAAGTGTTCCACAAGAACTTTGGAGGTTGTAAAATCTTTTTTTATCGAAATCCGACAAGACCTAATGCAGGAAACATGAGAATTAAACAAGTCTTGATAAATGCATAAATTGATAATATGTAATAGGCTAATGTTACTATAAATGAGACAAAAAATGGAATTGAGTTCTTACTAAAGATTGAACGCAAAAATGTTAATACAAAATTATGGTAAAACGAGTCTTAATAGGCAATTATTAACGTCATAGATAAAACCTTAAATCCAAAGGACATGGCCATTTTGGTAAATCCAGATGCCCGGATTTTAACCTGTTCGGCATGTATTGCCGGAGTGTATTGGGCAGACGTTAAGATTTAGGACAAGTGTACGAAGTCTAAACAGCCACACCTGCTTATTAATAGAGTGTATACATACTACAAATAAACGCGTTTCATTATAACGCCAACACATCCTCAAAATAATTAACTTCGGGCTGTTAATGATGTTCAAAACTTGAAAATTATGTTGGTAATTTATAAAATTACACACAAAAAGTAAAAAATTTACAATTTTTGAGTAAAATGCCCATTATGCCTGCCCATATGCCGTAATATGCCCGGCATGCCCTACGTGCCCTATATGCCTAAAAATGCCCAAGTTTTAATATGCCCAATATGCCAGGGCATATTGGGCAGGCATATTTGGGCATGCCGGGCAGGCAGATTGAAACTGCCAACTCTGCTCCTAGTTCATACGTATCTTATAGGAAAATTCTCAGCCCATAATCGAATCATAGAACGCTCTAGCGAACATTATCTAATAGCGTTTTGCTTTGAAGCTAGGTAATTTCACTTTGAAATCATTATCTATGCATCCCTATTTAAATAATTATATTTATATAAGTATAAGTACATATATTTATACGTGTGCACACTGAAAATACATTTCACATAAGTGTAATTTTTGGCGCAGCATAATATGGTGGATTAGCGGTCTACTTGAATATACAGCAAAAGGATGATATCACTTTCGAAAAACTGTCTCTTGAAAGAGTTTAATTTGAAGAAACATACCTATGAGTACAGATATAAATACCTACACAAATTTTGGCTAAAATGTCATCAGCATGAGCGAAGGGTTATTTCTATCCGGGGGTACCTACAGACTATGTATGTATGTACCTTTATATCCCTTACCATCAACACTTCTTCATTAAGCTTGTAGTACAAATCCCGGTAAGTCGTAACTCTCCTGCAGGTTTCCGGTTTAGTATATTTACATGAAGATAAATAATACACATAAAGGCTTGTAATCGGGGACCTAATTAAATACTGTACATATGTCTTCACAATGATGAAATTTTGAATACGCAACAGCTTTCAGCGAGGCATTCTGAAAGGTGTACGTGTATTTATGTCTCTCCCAGAAGTACGTGGACCTCAGGATGAAAATCTGGATGTAAGTTGTGAATAATGTGCATGGAAGTATTCATGTATGTCCTAAAATCCCTTGATGGTTCTGTCCTCCTGATTTCTATTATCAATGGAATTTAAATGGATGAGTGAAGGCTCTTGGGGAATGGAAATGACTTCATTGTTTCAATTTTCCCAGGGAATGTCATGGAATATCAATAGTCATCACACGGGAAATTCAATTTCTCTCCAAACTTAAACATGTTTCGCTATAATAAATAACAAATATACTCATTATACTATGACATTCCAGTTTATAGGATTTTACTCTATAACGCAGTGCTAGACAAAGCCGTCTGGAGCTTATGACACCCATCCAACGTTTCTTATAAGGAAGGAGATGATGTGTGGAACAACGTTTATAATATATCTACATATGAGCAACTCATCTTCAGTGTAAGTGTACATTTATACTCGGTGACTGTCATTTAAAATATAAATTCCACCCTGGAAGAATTGACTTCCTCCTAATCTATGATTAATAGCTTGATGATTATAAACAAATTGAGAGCAAGTAGAGCGAGAGTATATCAAATAAATGATAGGAGCAGGAGACAACGCATTAAAATGTCACATTTTTAGACGGAAGCAATTTGTAGTCTTTTACATGGAACTTGCAACCAATCTTTACGTCGTACAAGACTTAGGTTGAGTTTAGCAACGCGATCGATATCTCTATCGTATAGCTTACACCTGCAATTTTAAAACTTGGCGAATGCAGATACCGACAGTGTTATGTGTTATACATCAACGTTATGCTCCTTTTAACTTCCGACTACAATTGAACGTGCATAATGACTTCCATCCATCAAGGAATAGCAATACTGCTAGGTGGAAATTTTTATCAACGTGTCCAAAGTGTACCATCCAAGTCATAAATCATCATCAGGAATGACAATACTGATGGATTTTTAACGTCTCCAACTTTCATTTACTTTATACGGAGGTACGAGTTTGACAGAAAATGAAACAAGTGTAAGTATAGCATAGACAAGTTCTATAGGGAATAGATGGGCTGCTTGAAGTTTCTAAAGGTTGCTCCAAGAACGTGTTTTGCAGTCGATCTCTCCGGTGTAGGATATGTCTCGTCGTGTACTCTTCCTTCACGTTAGTCGTGCAAACTGCCCTTTCTAAGTACCAAGGTACATATATGCCAGCTTCGCAAAACTGAACGGTAGATATGTATTTGCAAGAGCGATGTGGATTCAAACTTTGTAAAGCTCCATTTCTCTGTAGAGGTAATTGTTGACTTTATTAACATGTTATTCCAGCTTCAGTACAATTTAATGACTGGTGTCCCAGCTGTAATATGAATCATGTAAAGGAAATGAGTAGTATATCTCAAATCTCTTTGCAGTCTGGTCTCTAGTTAGTTATCCCGCACCGGACCGAAATCACCCACTATGAGCTGTGAGTTATAACTTTTAAGTAGAAGTATTTTAAAGTACAAATTTTTTCGACTTATTTTTCACGAACTGCGTCTTTTGACAACGTTGAAGCATAAAATTAGTTGTATGTGTATTAAAAATCATTTGTTAGTACAACGGATTTCTACAGTATTCTAATTTTGTGCAGCAGTAGTGTCTCAGTATACAATTTGTGAGCAGGAATCTATTAGTTGAATGCTAATGCAAACCTAAACGAGTGTATTTTCATGTGTTTTAGAAATGCAAAAATGTTTAGGCAAAAGCAGGAACAAGCATGACATTGGGCAACACAAGAGTTAAATTGAAAAAAAGGATTTCTATCTCACTTGACTTCATCCTCAGATTTGCATAGAAACCAATGAACTTTTTCCTTGCCGGGTGTTCCAAACGCCATGAGCTGTCTGGTGTGACAACCATCGGGTAAGTCTGGTCGTGTTGGAATACGTAATGTCCAGAGACCAACAGCTAAAAGCTCAGGTGCTTCCTTCAGCAGCATTCCGCCTTCAGGACTAGGGCGATCTCTGTCTTTGTACCAAACCAAGCTACTGTTGTCGTATAAAACTACCCATTCCTCCTTCCAAGCTTTTCCGAAAATTTTCTCTGCAAAAATATCAGATTGTCCGTGATATTGAATTGCTATCAATCCAAGCTGTATTTGAGTAATATTTGTTACTGGGGAACATTATGGCTTCATAACATTGAATGAAATATAGCTTGCTTCAACCGGAGCTTCATTCTTACCACAAAAAACGCTGTTTGTGAACGGTTTGATGGGAAATGCGATAGAAGTTGAAGTTAGTTTACTATTTTTGTATCTTTTGATGCATGTATTTCAAATTTGAAAGCTTTTCTCAACATGGTTAGCTATACACCAACGAATATTATCAGACAATGAAATTGTATCAAAAGTTTACGTAAAGCAAAAGACGATTTTTGGTATCGTGCAAGACATATGTGAATGTATATACCAGTGTTTCGACCAAATCAGATATTTTCTAAATTGAAATTGGATTTGAATCCGAATTTCAAATCCAATTTATTTATG
>JAQGAK010004744.1:0-11517 GCA_034696945.1 Lipothrix lubbocki
TTATAGAGGGAGCAAATAACATACAAAAATGCACGGGCGGGTCAACAAGTGCTGTTATGGAGAGAGTGCTTTTATAAGGGGGTCTCTTATAGCGGGAGTAGACTGTACTTTAGGTATGAAAAAAAAATTGTAAAACAAAACTAAAAATATAGTGAAAACAAATAGTGAAAAAAAATTAAAAATGTAATATTATTGTGTTCCACGTAACCATTAAAATGAATACACTATGAAATAGGGATATTTTACGTACACTGTTATCTTCGATCAAAGTCAGGAAATCGTAAAATATAATAATGAGTTTACAGGTCATCAGTTGTTTTCTCAAGTCCTCAAATTGTGCTACGTTTCTAAGTGCAACTGCAAATAATTAAATTGAAAAGACATACATATTATTTATCTTTGATTGTACGTAAGAATAACTGACGCAGAACACAGATCGTAAACAAACAAAACAAGTCTTTAATTTGTTTTGGTATTTGCTTGATTTTCTTTAATTAAAAACAAAAAATAATAAGCAGAATTTAATTATATCATTGCAACTTACACATACTAACAAGTTTCAAATCCAGATTGTTAGGGAAAGCATTGAGGCAATTAAGGAAAAGGTCGATCCCACAGTCCTTCAGAAATCCCTCACAATTGCTTGCATTTTCCTTAGTTAGCTGGAAAGAGAGTAGAATTAAAGCTCAGAACAGGAATAAAATACAGAATTGTGAATACATTATTAGCCGCTAGACAACATACTAGAGCAATTGGAATTTAGTTTTCGTAAATTTCATCTTCTTTACTTAAGCAATTTAAATCCACCAAAATTCTTTAGTTCTAATGTTGTAGTATTTAATAATTAATTTCAGCATATATTATTTTTAAAATTTTAAGACACAAAATAATTTCTGTAACTCTCATATATTGGTTGGTATGGACCCGACCGATTTTTTGACTTAAATAATGAATCAATGAATCAGTATTATTTTCAAATAAAATCAATGTTTCACTTACATATAAAATAGCGCGCCAGGCGATTCCAACAGAATTGTCCAAATGCTGTTCGAGTAATTGATTTGCAATGAACTTCATCAGAATAGACATGGCATCTGGATTTTCATCCAGTTTTATCATTGACATGAATTGCTTCATCATTTCTTCCCAACAATCGTTTTCCGAATCGTCATGTTTATTCAATGCCAACATTTCGGCATGATATTTTAAGCGAATATATTTTGCTTTTTTCATGGAATTTTTTAAAGTTTCGGCTACTAACGGCTTGACTTTTGCTGTTATGCTGAGTAATTTTCTGTTGTCCACCCATAGGGAAACTGTGTCAGTTATTATAGAGTGAGGGAAGATACTCCGTAAGGCCGGGCAATCTGTCGTCATTAAAGCTGCTTGAATCGCCGCGCCACATGCCACCGCTTCATCCGCACTAATCGTCTTATTAAGCTTCTTATCGTGGAATAGCCCAATTACCAACTCTTGTAACTTAGGAATTCTTGACGAGCCTCCCACCATAAATATTTCGTCAATATCCGCTGACGTCAAGTTTGCTTCCTTAACCACAGCTTTGACGATTTCAACGCATTTCTGCAACATGGAGTTGTTCAAGTGTTCAAATTTTTCCCTGGAAATTTTGACGGCTAAGTTCCTGCCGCCATGTACGTTATCCACCAATATTTCGGATTGTCTTCCTTGCGAAAGTTGGAACTTTGTCTGCTCGCATTCTCTTTCCAATTGTCTTAACAATCTTGCAACTTTTATTTTATCATTTTCATACGCACCAAAAGTTAAATCAATACCGTTTTGAGTCTGGAATTCTTGAAGGCAGTAATTCACTAAATTTCTGTCAATCTCTTGTCCCCCCAAGTGGTTGTCCCCGCCAATTGCTTTTATTAAGATTTTCCCATCTAGAATTGTCATGACGACGACGTCAAAAGTCCCGCCGCCTAAATCAATGACAAGGAATGTTTTCTCCGTATTAAACGACTTTGTTTTGTAGGCGTAATTAACCGCTGCCGCTGTTGGTTCGTGTAATAAATTCAACACTTCAAGGTCTGCCATGGCACCAGCGAGTTTGGTTGCATGACGCTGTTCCTCGTTGAAATTTGCCGGCACAGTTATCACCGCCTTTTTGACTGGGCAATCTAGAAAGTCTTCGGCGCATTTCTTCAAATATTTAAGGAGGTGAGCTGTAATTTGTTCTGGCAAGTAGGTCCTTTCATTCAAAATAATTCTTGAAAAATATGTGTCACCGTCTTTAATTACTTTGAACGGCCAGATTTCTAAGTCCTTTTGTACAATTGGATCATTGAAACGACGGCCTATCAATCGCTTCACATCGTAAACTGCTGACGTAGGATCCTTTTGTGCTGATGTCTTGGCGGATAGTCCACAGGTCACGAGATTATTTTTGTCAATGTGAACATATGATGGTGTGAAATTTTTGCCGTTGCTATTTGGAATCATTTGGACATTTCCATCAAGGTACACCGCCATGCGACAATAGGTTGTGCCCAGGTCGATGCCGATTGCCAAATCGCCCATGTCTGCACATTATAATTCATAATTAATTAGTTAATTAGAATTTAAAATGTACTATACACTAGATTATTCAAAATTACATTTTTCAATTTAGCGCCAAAATTCAAACTGGAAGAAATGATTGTTATTGAAAGAAACGACCGTATCAAGTAAGTCTTACTTGATACGGTCGTCGCACCTCAAATACAAGTACGCGAAGCTTTTTACAAGTGGTCCGACTTAAAAGCAAAAAATATGTTCACATTTGCAATATCATTCTCCACATAAGAATTTTTGGAGCATACCTTAAAGTACAAAATTGGACGTTATACCCAAGCGTCTGCTGACTGAAATAACTTTCTTTGTTACAAGATACCGTATGACGTTAGACAATCGTAACCTATTTCTGACTGACGATGAGCTAAAAATAAGTAAACAAGTTTATTTAACCATAAGCCTTAAAAATTAACGTTTTAACGAAAAGTAGATTTTATAACCTGTAGTAATTCAGCAAAGCCGACTTTTTGGATGTGTAAAATGAACTCAGGTAATGGGCAACTTCCTAATGTTCAAATTTTCCGCTCATATTACTCTTCATATTGTATTCTTCTAATGTAATTGCTGGGTGGATTCTAACGCTAACACGGTCAACTGTAACATTATAATGTATATTGAGTTAATAAGTGTTTGTAGAAGATTACGTTTTATCAGAAGCTCAATGATAGCTGCAAAATAAACTCGCTCATTCATACGTAACCTTATTCATTGTATACTTTTATATTTGAGAAGATAAAATGCCATGCACATAATAAGGCTGCACGATTATTTCAATTTATAGAGCTCATGCTATAGTATATGCATGGATGCCCAATAAAGTATCGAAGGTTGCTGCTCCACAACGACACCAGAAAATACAAATGCATAAGATGACATTCCGTTTTCAATGGATCAAAAAGCATTTTTACAAATTTATTTAAAATTAAAAAACAATTAGATATGGATGATGTGGGTCTAATTTTATTTACATAATTTATGTTTATTTCCGGTGTAGGTGCATAAATTATCCGTGTGATTGTTTCCATTAATGGCGGACATCCGTTTAATAATCATATAATTTTATATATTTACGAATATGGGACAGTTGATGATTGTGCAATATTATTTAATGACGTGAAAATAAATAAATATTCATAATCTTGAAACAAAATAATTATGTAACAATTATTTGTTATTGGTGGAATCACTTTTCTACTTTGAGACAAGAGTTACATACATGGGGAGGTAGCAAACAAACAAAAAATCTGTGTTGTTCTGATTTCTTTACGCTCCTGGAAAAAAGTACTAATTTGCATAATTAATAATAAGCGCAGTGTTTTCGTGATTTCGGCCTATGTACCTTGACATTGATTATTTATTTGCTGCTCGCTGGGAATCACATCGAGACGATTGAGGAAAAAGTTGGATCCCGCGATGTTCCAGAAACTTTGAAGTTATTACACGAACCCACAGCAGCATACACACTGCTTTGGGTTCATGTAATAAAGTCACAACCTCCAAAATGGCAGGACATGAGCTGTGATTTTCTTCGGTGAGAAAGACGTTTCAATTAAAAGAATTTGGCCATTCAAAGTAATTGAAGACAATGACACTTCGACACTCATCTCTTTCAAGAATTATTTTAAATGAAATGTACTCAATTCCTTTAAATGGTCAAACTCCAATGATCTTCTATACAGTTTAATCTGTCTCACGACGTTAATTTCTTTGTAGGATGTCCCTTAGGCAGCTGGACCGGCGGTCACGGAATTATTTCTGTTAATGCGAACATATCCTGCAGTGGAGTTTGTGGCCACGTTGAAATTATTTCGAATTTCTATCCCGACACACTGCCACGCGGCAGTAGGTCGAGCCTAAGTTAATCCAGACTGCGCATGTGCATAAACCATGTCTGTATAAAATTCAATTCGATAAAGATAATTTATTTGTAGAATGTTAAAAGAATGGTTATTGCAGTAGAAAATAATACTTTAACAATATTCTTGGAGTTACACGTGGTTAAACTTAAAAGCTAAAAATATGTCCAGATTTCAAGACAATTGCTTATGGTGCCAAAACAATTGTTTTGTGATTTCGATGAAATCGAAGACATACTTATACCTTTACGACGTGATTCATGTTAGAACTACAAACAAATAAACTAGTGCAGTTAAGCATGAGCCTTGAAAATTAAGAGTTGAATTTGATGACAAAATAGATTTTATTACCTGCGTAGTTCAGCAGACTCGGCTTTTATCCATAGGTTTGATGAACATCCCTCTAAGTATCCGCTCCTACTACCTTTTATATTATGTATTATCCTAATTATCCTAAAACAGTGCGATTCAGTATTTTAAGATTACAAGTGTTTATTTAAGATATAAAATTTTATCTGTCGCCCAGTGATAGCCGCGAAATAAGCATCGGCATCCATTGATAACCCTTTTTACAATGCATTTTACATATGTGTGAAAATATCAATCGTTGTGCAAAAAGACTGCACAACTGTTGCAAAGCTATGCCTGGATGCAAAATAAGCATCGAAAGGTGTGCCCGGTGTGCCGGCCCATAACAATACCGACAAGCCAAATCATAATTATCAGTATTATTATTTAAGGCATTTCCTCCGCAAGTAAGAACTACAGATGGGCATCTTTACTCTAAGTAATAATATGATTATTATTTAATTTTTCCCATACAACCTTATCATTAGATAGAAATAACAGAAATTAATAAAAAGATTTTAAATATTGAAATCCCTTATTTGAAGAGCTGGGGTCTTTTGTATTCGTAAAACGACTTTAGCGAACGTTCATTCACAATTTTTCGGACATTATTTGAGCTGCGCAAATGAATTTGTGTAAAATTGTTGGTAATTCAATTGAAAATGGACGACATGAGATTAGATTTTATTTACGGAATTATATTTTATTTCATGTAAACACATGCTAAGGTAACGCGGTTAATGTTGTCGATACAAGATTAACACGCTCAATCCCTATACATTGATTATTATCATATGAAGTATACATATGAAAATAGAAAATTTTAAAGTACCGTTAAATCTATTTAGGTAAATACTAGGAGATATTATTGTATTGTAGTTATAACAGTTCCCATATGTACATATTGTATAAACTGAACTAAATAAACATACTTTACATGTATACATTGTTTGTTTATGTATAGAGACAGATATGTAAGATTAAACAATGACTCATTTATAAAGAACAAATTCTTGTTTTGTTATATAAATTTTCCACCTCAGCACAAGGGAAGTAATACAAAATTATTAGGACTGGAGATTTCGAAATGATGACACATGGCTACAGGCTCCATGAGTCTTATTTATTTCTTGACAAGTATTTGTAGCACTGCTTTAACGTAATATCGACAAACTTCCACACATCCTCATCTTCGCATCTACTTTTATTTAGGATATGCAAACCACCCACCTCTACCAAATCGGGCACGAACACTCCGTCTGTAACAAAAATTATTGAAAATGGGATTAATTTGATGTTATTATTAGTGAATGTAATAAGGATTCACTGAATTGGGTAACTGATAAGGATTGAAAGGTTGACAATTAATATAGAATCGTACAATTAACCACGTGGCCATATATGGAAAAATGTCTACTATAAATTACAATTTATTTTTGAAAAGAATTCTAACAAAATTATTGCAATCTACTTCAACTTGGATATTGCACCAAAATTTAATTTTCGTATGTATTTCCTGCAATATTAAAATTACCGGGGTAAACTTGCAGGATTAATTAGGCAAAACGGGCCAAAACATATTGACAAATGAAATGCTAATTTATTACGCTACACCAAAATAATTAAAGAGATTTCACTTACCCAGGACTTTCGTGAGATTCTTAAGATTCCAAGCTGCAAAAAGCTGACATTCCGTAGTGTAAGTGACATCTAACATCCTTAAATACTGTCTCATCAAGTCACTGTAAGGAGAGAAATTAGTTTTTAAAACGATTTTTAAAAATTGTCACAAAAATGACGGAATACGTTAGTAATAGTAATAATATGATAGAAACAGAAGGAATAAACACATTATTCTCCTAAACCTAGTGCAATGATATGTGGACTGATCCTCCCAGCGCTTGACGCTACGACGAATCCCACTCAAAACGTCAGCTCTCCGTGGGTTTTTGATGGTCCACGCGGCTTCCCCGTCCCCTAGTATGTGCATGATAAACCAAGCGGCTCTGTAACTGACCTGTGATATAATATCATTCAATAAAGTTAAACTGTAGAAAGTTCGGAGGCCAGTGCGACAGTGAAATCAGCCAAAAAACTGCAAACAACATGTGTGTAGCATACATTTAATAGTATTGGACACAATTTGTATTAGTACAGAGAAGTGACTAAATAAAATAATTAAATTGTACGCACATAATTTTGATCATCGGTTGAATCCAAGAGATTATAGAATAAGGCCATGAGCTCAGAGGTCACAAGTTGCGGTCTCAAGTGATCCACTCTTGCTATGTTTGTAAGTGAATCTGTAAGCGAAAAAATGGATATTCATTAAAGTTTTTGTACTTTACATATTTACGTTCTGTATTTTCTAGACAGAATAAAACAAGAACCGGCACAGGTCGAAAGCAAACGTTAAAAACATTCACGCAGTTTGGATGCTTTCGTTACTTTATACTTCCTTTGACTCAACAAACATCGAGCATAATTTGATTGTACGCATTTTTTATTTACAACTTACACATACTATGCTCCATTAAATCCAGTTTGTCGGGGAAAGCACTGAGACATTTGAGGAAAACTTCGATCCCACGATGCTTCAGGAAACTCCCACAATTAGACGAATTTGCGTACGTAAGCTAGAAATCGTAAGTGAAAATGTTGAAAACATGAGGTGGTTCGCATTTATTTTTAAAGTGCTCTAACATCCTAGATAAAATAAATATTCCCTAACATTGCGGGCAAAGAGCAACGTTTGCAGAAATACAAAAATTGTTACACTTACGACAGAAATTCCGCTCCATCCATTAGTTATTCCGCTGATATCTTTTTCAATCAAACCGTTTCCAATATTTTTCAACTTCCTTGTAATTTCATCTGGTTCTTCTAATTCATTTGTCATGCCCTTTATTGGCGTTGGAATTTCTTTGACACTTTCATAGTCTGAATTCACATCTTGTCTACATGTGTTAGCGGTATTTTGTGGGCTGGGAATTGTTGTATCGCCATTATAAACTGATTTTTCCTGCGCCGTATTGGTAACAAGTATGGGAAATTGCTTTGTGACAACCGTCGAGGAAACTGCGTCACGTATCTTCGTGTCGGGGAAAATATTTTTAAGAGCTGGACAATCAACTGTCAATAAAGCGGCTTGAATTGCCGCACCACAGGCCACTGCTTCATCCGCATTAATTGTCTTATTAGGCTTTTTACCTTGAAATAGTCCCATTACTAACTCTTGCACCTTTGGAATTCTTGACGAGCCTCCTACCATAATTACTTCGTCAATTTCCCCTGGCGTCAACTTTGCTTCCTTTACAACAGTTTTGGCAGTATTAACACACTGTTGAAACAGAGAGTCGTTCAAGTTGTTAAACTCATCCCGAGTAATTTTTACAACTAAGCTTTTATCGCCATGTACACTATCTAATGAAATTACGGATTGTTTGGCATGTGACAGTTGCGTCTTAATTTCCTCGCATACATTTTTCAACCTTCTTAATAATGTTGCCACTTTCACTTTATCTCTTCCAGGCCCAACAGAAGCTAAATCAATCCCGGTTTCCCTTTTGAACTCCTAAGGCAGTGGTCGACTAAGTTCCTGTCAATGTCTTGTCCCCCCAAGTGACTGTCACCGCCAGTTGATTTTATTAGGATACAGCTATTTTTAATGGTCATAACAACCACGTCAAACGTTCCACCGCCTAAATCAAATACAAGGACAGTTTGTTCCGTTTTGAAGGTCTTCTTTTTATAAAAATAAGTTACCGCTGCTGCGGTGGGCTCGCGTAATAGTTTCAGAACTTCCAGTCCAGCCATGGTTCCAGCTAATTTGGTTGCGTGACGTTGCTCTTCGCTAAAGTACGCCGGCACGGTTATCACTGCTCTTGTTACTGGACGATCTAACCATTCTTCTGCACATTTCAATAAGTACTCTAAGACGTGGGCCGAAATTTGTTCCGGGACGTAAGATTTTTCATCTAAACGAATTCTGGGAAAGTCCGTGTCCTCGTCTTTAATTACATCAAAGGGCCAGATTTCCATGTCTTTCTGTACTAGTGGATCCTTAAAACGACGAGCTATCATCCGCTTCACATCGTAAACTGCTCTGGTAGGATCCTGGGGTGCTAGTCCTTTCGCAGTTGGCCCAGCGGTCACAAAATAGTTTTTGTCAATGTGAACGTAGGACGGTGTGGTATTGTTACCGTAGTCATTTGGAATTATTTCGACATTGCCTTCACGATACACTGCCATACAGCAGTAGGTGGTGCCCAAGTCAATCCCGATTGCCAAGTCGTCCATGTCTGTGCATATTTACAAACCACATATGTATGTACATGCGTTTAATACGACGCATCTGTTTGTATACAATTTGTATGGGAGGACAGGATTTTAATTTACAAGTGTGTATTTTAGCCACTGATCTCCGAATCATTCCTTTTCGTGGAGCTCCGATTTTAAAACGATTTCTTAACGTTATTAAAGTCCCATGACAATTTCCTCTACATTACATCCTTTACACGTCACAATTCTTGAGACTGGCCAATTCCGCTTACTCAGCACGCTTGTCAATGAGCTTTGCTTATTATTACATTATTTATTATATTTAACTTATTTTACTTTTAACACACGCAAAGTGTACTAAATGCTGCATCATTCCTATTTAAATATAATTCTGAGCAATGAAATTGCCTGAAGATTAAATATTGATGCAAAGTGGGTTACCACATAAAGAGTTCTAAAATTTTCTTCTGCAGGCATTTCAATTTTATTTCTAAGGCGTCGCCAGGATTTTCCGAGTTAACCCATTTTGCAATTAAAACGATGGTGGATAATCTAATTTACATACAAGAAAACGAGGGATAATCACTTCTACACCGCTACAAGAGATATGTAGCTTAAGGCCAACTGCTTTAATATAATCCAAATCTCACAACTTCTGACAAACGTGTGTAAGTTTTTCGTTATCCTTCGTCAGGTTATGGGATATCATCGGGGGGGGGGGGCTTTAACCCTTCTTAATATGTATCTTGCAGCTAATATTTTGCAATGATCTACGCAATTATAAACTAGGTTGCTAAATTATGGTTTAAAAAAATTTGTTCATTGCAGCGATACGAGCAGAGAGTCATTGTATTTTTAAAAACAGAATTTAGTACAAAATATGTATAGGTTTTTTAAATAAAAACAAAATATTCTGAGATCGTTCGCATCACCATTTACATATTGGGGTCTATCGAAATAAATACGTCTTGATTAGCAATAAAATTCTCTACATGAGCGTTTTTTGAAGCATTTATAGAGAATATGGCTACAACCCAAAGGAGAAAGGTTACCGAGCACGTTATACATAAATATGTCTTTACTAAATATCCACTTACAGTGGACTCTCCCTATAAGAGGCCTCCCTATAAGAGCATTCTCCCTATAAGAGCACCATCCTGTCCTCCCCTGAATATTGCAATGTTAATTGGATTCCCTATAAAAGCATTCCCTATAGGAGCATTTCCACTATAGCAGCGCCAAAATCCCTGCTGTTGAGGTCTTGACCTCTCCCTATAAGAGCATTTTGTAAATCGTAACGTTAATCACTAATCACTGATAATTTTCACGTGCAAAATGAAACTATTCGTCGTCGTGTACATTATTATCAAAAGTAGCACATTTTAATTAAAATTTAATGTGAAAATGTGATTCTTTTGTTTATAAATTAATAAAATATAATCAATCAATAGCATTAACTACCTTATTTTATATTTATGTCTGAAATTTTAATAATTGTGTTTCAAACATATACAAAATCATTATTTAAATCAGTGCGCAGAGAACCTAATTAGTTACTAATTATAATCCTCTCAAGATAATGAAGTTAAATATGTAAAATTTAAGCGTTAAATATAATAATATTAAAATCAGTTTTTGCTCCCAAATTAATACCACAAGCAACTGCCGGAGCTGCTGTATTTTAAAAATAGTTGTTCAAATAAAAACTGTTTAAAAAGAATGTTTTTAGAATTAATTAAATTTAAATTGTTTATTTAAATGTCGATGTGGTTAGAAACTACACCGGAACCTCGCTATAAGAGACCTTCATATAAGAGAATTCTCTCAATAAGAGATGCTTTGGGCTCGCATGTCATACATGGTTATTTACATACGAGCCCTCTTTATAAGAGTATTTCTATATCAGAGGCAGATTGTGGTGATTTATAGCGTTCTCTTATAGTGAGGTTCCAGTGTAATGGGAATCTACAATAATTGGTTTTAATTAGCTTAATAATTACTATTAGGCTAATTAAAATTAGCGTATTTGATAGTGATGTAAATAATTATTTATTGATAATTAAATAAAAAATATTGAGTTAATTAATCTGGAACATAGTATGAACTAAATTAGTTAATTGCTATAAATTTTTTACTGGATTTTTACTTAAAAGATTAAATAAATTTTCCCATAGTTGAGAATCATTACTAACTTAATATAATATTCAAATAAATTGTCCGCAAATATTATATGAGTAAATAAGAGCATTTGCTAGGCTCATATATACATGTATTATATGGTAATTATTTCTATGTGTACAGAATTTACATTAATTCGACTCTTTTGGTGTATTTGGGCCTAATTCGCTATAAAAGCGTACCTTTATAACAGCGCAAATCATGGTCTTTACAGTCCACTCTCGCTATAAGAGCACACTATAAAACCACTAAAAAGTGCTGTTATAACGTGATGCTGTTATAG
>JAQGAK010004745.1:0-11509 GCA_034696945.1 Lipothrix lubbocki
AAAATTAATACAAAAATTAATACAAAAATTAATACAAAAATTAATACAAAAATTAATACAAAAATTAATACAAGAATTAATATAAAATAAATAAATATTAATTTAACAATATTTTATATTAAATTGTTAATTATGTTATGTTTAATTATAAATGTAATTTATTTAAAATAATGCTACCAATTCAATTCTACAGTCCTTATAGAAAGCGGGGACAGGATTTAAATGCAATAAAAATTGGCAAACATAGGATATCCCAAAATAAATTTTCTAATAAAAAGTACATTGAAATACTTTAAAAATGTATAAGATGTTTGAAACTTTTTTGTGTTAACAGATGTTATTTTTTAAATTCCTCACCTTCATCTCCCGAATGAAGCAAAATAATTCCCTGCTGCTTCACCACCTTGTAATACAAACTTTTGAAGAAATCTTCTTCATCGCCGAAGAAGATCAGCGCCGTGACGATTGTGTCCGTGAGGCTGAGGAGCTGGAAATAATTAAAGTACAAACAGATAGTAGTACAAATACCTACATATATAATAATGTTACAAACTGGTGCAAAATTCAACGAGTTATTGAAAATGAGGCTAAAAGTAAATATGTAATATGTATGTATAAAAATAATTTTATCGAAAATAATACAATAAAGATGGAGAGAACACAATCTATATGTAATTTTAATAATAATTATTAAAATATTGTGGTGATTATAATTTAAAAATAATTTTGCACTTTCATTTAATTACTTACAATATCAGTCACCGCCACGATCTTCGTCAACTTAAAATAAATGGGGATATTCAAACTTTTATTATTATTAATGTTACTCATCTTCTTTCAAATGTGTTTCCGCATTTTTGACTAAATTTTCTATTCCCATTATTGTATAGGAAAATTCTAATTTTCAATTTTGCAAATTCAAATAATCCTTGATGTCCACAGAGATGGCCGAGGTTCTTCTGGAAAAATTATCACACTTTATTTATTTTTTCAATCGCTTTTACCTACATTTAGTAACTTCATATAACGATATATAGGAATGTGTAGGAATTCATGCTGAGTTTCCTACGTAATATGACAAATAATATCTCTGCATGCACACGCGTCATTAGATGCCAATTTTCCCATTATTTTCTCAATCCGTATGAACTTTCACATTTCGTGGGGAGAGTCATTATAATTAATGTTTTTGGATGCCTCCATTATAATTGTTTACTCAATACTTTTAAATGGTCTTTCAAGGTCTGTAAATATAAATGCGATAATTATTAACACTATTTCCTCCCGGTACTTTTGTAATTAAAATCTCTCGCACGGCATGAACTTTCTTACGTTATGAAATTCCCTCACGGTACCTCAAAAAATTTCTGCAAAATTCCCTCACGGTACCTCAAATTTAAGAAATTCCCTCACGGTACCTCAGCAATACAAAATTCCCTCACGGTACCTCAGCAAAACAAAATTCCCTCACGGTACCTCAATAAGACAAAATTCCCTCACGGTACCTCAACAATTCAAAATTCCCTCACGGTACCTCAATAAGACAAAATTCTCTCACGGTACCTCAACAATGCAAAATTCCCTCACGGTACCTCAACAATTTCTGCAAAATTCCCTCACGATAACTCAACAATACAAAATTCCCTCACGGTACCCTTGTAATAATATTAATTTCCAACACAATATTCGTGCATTACGAAAATCACAGAAAAATAAAAAAAAAAATTACAAAATCCCAAAGGAGCTAACAGCAACTCTCCCGGGCTTTTTGTCCAGCTGTGTGTTTTGTTTCCTGTGGGGAAAGTCCCAACCCGCCGAGACACTTGGACTATGGGAAGCAGTTAGCTGAAGTATACTAGAGTAGACTTTTGCAAAGAGAAAAGCAGAGAGTGTGAATGGCAAGAAGCTAACTTGACGAAGTAAAAGTATTGCAAGTTTAGTTCAGATATTATATATTATCGTCTGTGAAAGTAGTATATTGAGGTTTCGGCGCATTCGCTCCGAGCGAGTGAGAGAGAATTTCCTCAAATATACATACAAAGATATACTCCACATTTTATATATTTCCCTTCATTTTACTGCTTAGACGGCGGAAATGCTCCCGAAAATTTTACGTTAAAGTTAAGTTATATATGGGATTTTTGTGTGTGTCCACCAAAACCGAATAGGAAATAGTAGGTAATACGGAGAAAATGCAGTCAGACAACCATTCCCTTAAAAGCAACCTTTTCCTCTATAGCCCACCATCGCTCTCAATCAACTGCTGGAGAATGTCTTGGCAGAGAAAATTCTACAACATGCGGTTGCTTGCATGCATGCCAATTCGGCGGAGAGTCAGAGGACAGGACAATACCATTGACAGTATTGGAGAGCACTGTAATTGGGGGAAACACATTGGGAAATTCAAGGCCTGTATGGAATATTATACGTGTGCACTCAAATGTTACAAAAGTGTGTTCATAGTGTTCACATAAGTATGTATGTATTCATATGGCCTTCGCTTTATACAATCCAATGGGGTTCCACTGGGCTGTGAGAGGATCTGTCAAAGGAGAGTTGGAGGGAACGTGACTGAACAACTAAAGTATTTTGTTAAAATCTGAATTTTATTATTCCGGACCTTATGCAGAATGACTGGGAAGTGGGAACTCATTATTAAGGGAATCAAGTGCAGAAAGCTTGCAAATTGCACAAAATGCACACAAAATCCTCTGCTCTTTATATCTCAATTTTTTAGCCAGCGTATATAATATGTATATCCAATAGTTACTACAGTAACTATAGGAAGAGCAAAACAATAGTGTATGCAACTATAATTAAAAGAGTGATAGATAGTATGATGGTTTATAATTGCTCTATACTCAGGCAAATATGGAAATTCTCATAATGCCCCAACAACACAAAATTACGTTGAACGGCACAAAAAATAGTTTAAAATTCCCTCACGGTACCTCAACAATATACAATTCCTTCACGGTACCTCAATAATACAAAATTCCCTCACGGTACCTCAATAATACAAAATTCCTTCACGGTACCTCAATAATACAAAATTCCCTCACGGTACCTCAATAATACAAAATTCTCTCACGGTACCTCATATCTAAAACATTCCGTCACGGTACTTCAAGACTAAAAAAATCGCTCACGGTACCTCAAAACTAAAAAAAATCACTCATGGTACCTCAAAACTAAAAAATTCCCTCACGGTACCACAAATCTAAAAAATTCTCTCACGGTACCTCAAATCTCAAAAAATTCCCTCACGGTACCACAAATCTAAAAACTTCTCTCACGGTACCTCAAATCTCAAAAAACTCCCTCCTGGTACCTCAACCAAATTCTCTCTAATCAAATTTCAATAAACCATCATAAAATGGTAATGAAAACTATAATTTTATGTTTATCTTTAATTTACCAAAAACAAAATTTATTATCAATTGAAAACTTATCGCACGCCTAAAATAAAATCGTTTATTTAAAATCAGCGTTGTTATTAGACTAAATATTATTTTCAGGGAAATAAAGCAATTTTATTTTTGTCGTTAATAGGGCAATTGTAATGACGGCATTAAATGCGGTATGTTAATTATGGCGGTAATACGGCTTTATTGTTTACTGCGGCGATTGGAAAATCATATTATTTATTAGGGCAAGGACACGGCGCTGCGGTATTAATTACGGCGGGAGTAGGCAATATTATTTACGGTGACTTTAGGGAAATACGGATTTGGGTGCCGATATGTACTTCTACCTTCAGTGGACATCGGAGTTGGCTGGTGGACAGAGCTAATTGAAAATTGAAAATATTGAAAATTTCACGTATATTACGGTCCAATATTCATTTTGAAATATCCGTCGATATAAATGTTTTTGGAGCAAGATTTCATGATGAATTGATGAATAATTACCTCTTTAAATATTAAAATCCCCAATGCTTTTAAGTTTTTTGGAAATAATTTTTCTTATTCAATGGAATTCTTTAAATTTATTCTTATGCAAGTGAATTCAATGCGTTTATAATAAGTACAATGCTCTACACAAAAAGTTAATTCGTGTTGAAGTTTGTAGATTTTTTAGAATTAAAAATAATAAATCAAATAGGCAGTTCATATTTCCAATAACTGAATATACATACGTACCATGCCAGTGTCTGAAAACACATGGAATATGTATTAATTTTCCCGCGGCGGAACCAAGGGCTCATTCTCTAGTTTATGAAATATAAATACCAACTTTGAAATTCGTGCAAATGACTGTAGCGCTAGAAGCTTCGGTTACCGTGGTTAGGAACGATAATGCTTGAAGGATGTTGAATAAAAATAATGCAATCTTTCTAAATTCATTTCTCATTCCTTTTTTAACTTTTCCAAAACTTTTAAAAACCAGTTTTTGAGAAACAATATTTTTTTTATTTGCAAATTGTGAATTAGATACTGTGCTGTAGAACCAGATGCCGCACTTTACCGCAGCAGTGTAGTAATGGTACATATATAGCGGTAGCGGTAAATCATAAACCAGTGAGACAAGGCGGAGTTCAGTAATTCAGTACTCACACTCTTTTTATTCGTAAGAGTTTAGAAAGCAACGCGGCAGGCCGGAGCCAACTTTAGGACAGAATTTGACTATTTTTGCTAAATTAAAGTGACGGTTACTACTACCATTACGCAATCGTCACCGTCATTATGATTCATCAAAGAACAGCTGTTAACACGGTGCCGTGGGTCTGGGTAGCGGCATTGGTGTTCTTCAAAATAATAATTGGTGATTACAAAGCATTTTTCTCTAATATTCAACGAACGATACAACTACACTGGAACCTCGCTATAAGAGAACGCTATAAATCACCGAAATCTGCCTCTTATATAGAAATTCTCTTCGAAAGAGAGCTCGTATGCATATAACCATGTACGACATGCGAGTCCAAAGGCTCTCTTATAGAGAGAATTCTCTTATATGGAGGCCTCTTATAGCGAGGTTCCAGTGTATTTGGTGCCTTAGTAGTGGTACGCCATTTCGGAAATGTAATTCAACTATTTAAAATATGAAAATCCTTGAATCCAATTAGCTGGAGAGACGGCGGGGGTTGGAGAGTGCTGCACGTCAGCACGCTGCAAGACAACGGAGAAATGCACAGGAAATAAAACTAAGAGCTGCAGGATCGGGTATTGGGATGAGCCTGGTTTCAATGGGAATATACCAGGTAGTATTTGGATAGACGGAGGATGCCACGACGATCCTCCGTCAAAGGAGGGTGCGCACCTAGTAGTCACCAGCCAGGATGGCCGTGTCAGGGAGATTTGCTTGTGGGATGACGCTAAAAATCATCTCTCCTCCACTGAACACTACTACTGCCGCTGCGAAGGAATGGATAACTGCAACAGGGGGAATTTACGCTTTAATAGAACGGTAATTAGCAAGGACGAGTATGATGAAGCTAACAAGTTGAGGAATGTAAGTGTCACGTGGTCTCGATATCAACCCAAGACTGTGAAATCGTGCTGGCAAAATAATGCCAGAATAATTAAAACATGTGTTTTGAAGGCGGCGTCTTGTAGGGTTTGGTTTAGGGTAGACAAAGATAGGCTTGTGTATCGTTGGTATGATGGTGGCTGCGACGGTAGGACGTTGGATCAAAACTTGGTCATACGCACAAGAGGGAACATAAATGTAATGTGTATGGCACCATTTTCGAATGATCCCGAATCCTATTGGTGCGCCTGCGATGGAGAGGACAATTGCAATAACAATCCGATTCTGTTCAATGGTCATACGATACTTGCGCCGGGGGAAGAACCCGGAAATGGAACTTCGCCCGGAGGGGACACAGGCGAAGGCAGCGGGGATTTTAAATGGGTAATGATGAATGGAGGCAAGGGAAATACAAGACTAAGCAACTTGAAAGGTCGGGACAGTACGGGATCAGCCTCAGGAAATCCAAAAGCTATGACAGACTTGAAGAAACACACAAGTGCGTTGATTTTCTTGCTGGGAGCAAGTTTCCAAGTTTTATCATCCTGAGATAATAAATGAGTCATAAGTTTAGAATTAAAACAATATGTCTAACATAATGAGGCATAAAAAGAAAAAATCTGCCGTGTAAATTTTCTAATTAAATACAACAAAAATTGTCAATAAAGTACAAATAATTTCTAAATCTCAATGGCTGCACTGTACGCTTCTGTGTGATTCAATCCTCATTCACGAAACATGAGCTAAAAAGATGAAATATGAACGCTACTTTAGTGTTCTCAAAAGATATAAATAGGAAAATAATTACATATCTTCATTTATTCTCGGTTCATCTGTGAACTTGACTTCTTCTTGGACCGTAAAGAGTCCAATTGGATTTGCTTTGAATTTTGTTGAAGTTACGTCATTTGGAAAAAACAATCAAAATCGACGGTGTAATTTGCACAAACAACCAACTTTGAAATTATTCATCCTTAAAAAACATATGAATTTTGAATGATTGTCTGGAGCTAAATGCAGATTTGAAGTTTTTGCCTAAATCGAGCGCCGGAAATGCGTCGTATTTCAATATGTCCACGCCGTCTTCATTTTGGTTTCGCGACTATCTATAGATTTATTGTTTCCATTACTAATTACGTAAATCACAGTATTTTTTTTGCAATTATTATAATCACACCTTTTAAATTTTAACATTGATTTGTCCTTTCATTGCTGTTTTTAGGGAACTTTAGTTTGACTATTTTGTTCAATTATGTTTTAAAACTGTTTTTTTAAACGAATTTAATTTGTTTTTTTTAATATTTCACTTTTATTTTTGAATTATTCAAAATGATTAATAATATTATATGTATATTTTATTATTATATGATTACATTATTATTTATTTATTATATTCATTTACACATTTTATTTTTTACACCACAAAATTAAATACTGAGGAAGACATACACCGGACTCTCGCTATAAGAGATCTCCATATACATAAGAGAACTCTCTGTAATAGATCCTTGCGGCCTACATATCATACACTGGAACCTCGCTATAAGAGGCCTCCATATAAGAGAATTCTCCCTATAAGAGATCCTTTGGGCTCGCATGTAATACATGGTTATATGCATACGAGCTCTCTTCATAAGAGAATTTCTATATAAGAGGCAGATTTTGGTGATTTATAGCGTTCTCTTATAGCGAGGTTTCAGTGTACATAGTAAAACACGGGTCAAGGTCAGCAGCAGAAATCGAGTCATACATTATTCTTATCCTACACGGGTTTGTCACATTTAAGCGGTGAACAACTTGCATTGCATTATTGCATGCACAATAGAGACATGATTTTTGTATTCAGTACGAAAATTTTCTACCAAGAACAAACTAGTGATAAAAGTAGAAAAAACATTTACGATTTAAACGTAAAGGTAAATAACGATTTATGAACACAAAGAAATTTAGCAGAGATAAAATAATTGTAACATTAGTGAAGAACAAATATTTAAATACACGGTAGTTATTGTTACTTATTAAGTTCTATATAACAATACTACACCATCAACATAAAGTTGAGGAAATCTCACACCTGACCTATGTCAAGTTTTAACATCAAATCAATATTTCCACTTCAAGCGCGCCGACAATTCAACAATTCTCAACATGGCATGTTGGCATCGCTTGCTCGAGTCCCGCTTTTATATTTTTGATAGACATTGATACGCCTAATGTACGTATTTCTAGTTTGTTCAAGTGCTGGAACCCACTTCTAAATACTTCAATGGAGAGATCAGGGTTCTGAAAAATAAATATCAATTCCGATAGTCCACGTCTTATATAACAATTCATCTTACTTTTATGAACATATTGTTAGCTTTTCTTTTTATTACCCAAGACATTCTCAGATGCTTCAACTTCGGCAAAAGACTCAAGCAATATTGAACCATATCATTGGTAACTAAACAGCCGGGTTCCAAAACCAGTTTTTCTAAATCTGTACATATTAAGTATAAAAAAATAATTAAAATAAAAAGTTTGAGATTACTCATTAATTACGTATATTGTAATATTACAGAATTTCCTTTATATGTAGGAATAAAACTTGAATCCGCTCATAACCTTTAAAGTCAAAAAGAGAATTTCTTCGAGGAATATTTTGTAAAGGCCATCCAGAGCTTGTACTTTCATGAACTTGTTCAGCAAAAACTCCGGCCAACGTCACAAAATCAAATGGTGAATAAATACGAAGGGTCTTCAAATGTGGGAATACTGAATGTGTGTACAGTAAGCAAGACGACGTCCAACAATCTCGTTCGTAAGTTACTCCTAGATCCTCAATGTTTGGAAACAAACGTTTCAACTTCACTAGCCAGATAGGGAAAATTCCATGGAGCTCATTTCGATCTACATCAGCTCTTATTGCAAGTCCCAATTTTTTGATTCCAGGATGTGGGCGAAATTCATTTTGAAGAAATTTCATATTCTGTACAGTCCAAAAAGTTAACAAAACACGAGTTAACTTAGGAAATCGTGCCGGTGTTATCAACTTTTGCAATTTATTGGGTGTTGGCGCAGGGATTATAATGGAAGTTAACTGTGGAAATACCAACATTCTATCTATTTCACCGAACAAAATTTCAAGTTTGTTGAGTGTTAAGGCGACGTTCCCAAGGAATGAATTTAGCTGCTGCCGGAACTGCCAATGGTCGGAATTTTTGGATGACAACCACAAACGCTTCAGACAAGGCAATTGTAAGCACGCCAATGCATTCCAACATTCCAAATTAAGGTTATCTATCCCGAGATTGAGCATCCGAACATGAGACAAATGCATGTCCACAAAGGAGAGACAACAGTGGGACGAATTTATTTTGATACTAAGTCCTGACAACGGAGCATTCTGAACAGAGTTCTTGAGAGCTTCAACATGTCGACATTCGTTACCTAAAGTCCAACAATGTTCTTCCACGGCCAAATTCCTCAATGATAAGAATCGAATTCCATCCAGGATTTCCACCAAATGGTCTAACCTAACTTCAGTAATTGTTAAATCAGTCATATGCCCCTGATTTAATTTTAATAGTTCTGCCATTTCTGAAAATTCATCCAGGTTATTCATATTCGCCAAGCTGAATTCGCAATGTGTGGCTCTAATATTTGGGTTGAGTACCAAATTCCGAAAACAATTGTCAGTAAACGATTTGGTTATCACTCTAAAATTCTTGAAAGGAGAAGGCAAGGATGACACAGGTCCAAAGGATCGCGCAAGATGTATTTTTATGAATTCGTTATGAACATCACCATCAGAGTCTTCATATAATGTTGTTATAGAGAATTTTTGTAATCTCTCACAGGCCTGGATGTTCCAGTATTTACTTGTCAGCCTACAATTTTTTAGGCATTGAATATTCATGGTGTTTTGAATGACGAGATCTAGTACCTATAAAAATAAATATAATAATTAGAATTATGCAACATGATTATTACAAAATTGATTTCATAAACACTTTGGAAAGTAATTTTCATAACTTAAATTTTTGAGTAATTTATTTTAAATAAAATCAACAAAAATTCTTTAAAGCATCAAGTTGAGTAATATTGTAATATATTTTTGCTTTATACGGTCAGTAAAGAAACAATTATTAATTTTGAAAATAGTAAAATAATTTTGATAACTAAATTCTTGAATTATTTAATAATATTTAATAATTATTTAATAAATTAATTTCTCCGACTTGCCAATCCCAGGTTAATGCTATCATTGAATACTGATTGTTGCAAACGTTCCACTTGATCCGAAGGATTTTTCAGAATTTCCACTTTCTCCGAATCCTCTAATCTCAGTCGTTTTTTAAGAGATGGGTTGTCATTGTCGTCATCAGCCATGACTGTTACAGAATTTTCCTGTGAAAAATATAATCAAAGTTATTTCCAATTTTAAATAAAACCTAAAAATACAAAATTGGAAGTGTCTCAGTTTACATAACATTTATTACTAAGTAATTACTAAATAATAAATACATATAATATATACTATCAGTATAGTAAAGAAAGTACTTCTTTGTTTTTAATTAATTTTGATAAATTCAAGTTCTTGTCGTTGTCCAGGAACCGGCCAGGAAGAATAAAGAACAGGCGAGAAATATTTTGTGCAATCGTACAATGCAAGCAAATCCACAAGGATACAGATACGGGCCTACGGGCTGACGGATGAAATAAAAATAATCTTGACTTCGCCGGTTTTTACTCCCGCGAACTTTAACTTTCAAGGAAATCTGTCAAACAATGTGTAATACCCACCCATAGAAAATAACCGAATCATATTTTTATATTATTTTACTATAGCGTAAAAGCCATCGGCTTCGCCGACGGGATAAATAATAATAGTATAAAAAGGTAGTTGTTATTATTATTATAAAGAATTTTTAAAAATCTCCCAAATAACGAATTTACCAAATTTAAATACGCAATTGTTTGTGGATGTAACCATATCGTCGTCCAAACCTCAGGATGTGCCCCAATAGTTTTACACTAATCTGAAATTGTGCCAAACTAAAGCAAAGTTGCTCAAATTTCGAAACTGACGATGTGATAAAATCAAACACAGCGCGGGAAGCGAGCGTCACGTGATGCTCCTATCCCTCTCCTTTTTGGTACATTTTGAGATTAGGGAATTAAAGAGAACCCGTTTTGGTACATCGAGAGATTATGTGGAAATAATTATAGAACATCGAAAGGTTTGGCCGACGATATCTTTGTACCTAATTTAACCTCGGTCTAAATACATTATTGTGATGAGGCAACACTTGCCAATTTTCGTGGCAGCGTAAACAACAAACACCACCACATAGTTTTAAACTCTTTACCCTAACATGTGGTATAAATGGTAACCACGGGTAAGATCAGAAACTTTGGGAATAGTTGGGCTTCAATAGGATTATTCAATACAATTGTATTCAAAATTAATTAAATTAAAATTATGGAAATTAATTTAAATCCATAATCAAAAGTTATTAAAATAAAATTAAAGAGAGTATTAAAATTATCATTTATAAACAGCTTAATAATTAAAAGGTATTTAAAATATTAAAAACCAGCGCATTCTATCAACATAAAAAACAATTTTTAATATATGTAAAAGTGTTAAATTTTTTTCAAAAATAATTTTTGCAGGTGTCACCATATCATCCACACGAAAATTTTGTGTAAACAGATAAGAAATGTAAACAAAATAAAAAAATTCTCTCATGCAGTCTCCGGGATACGAACTCGACCCTCTTTTCGCGCTTCCCCTTCTCTCCTTACTGCGCTGTTCTTACACAATTTAAGAGGCGAGGAAGAGTTTCGAGCTAAGTTGTGAGGCGTGTGCAGAGCACGTCCAATCAATGCTTGCCGCGAAAGCTTAAACAGCAAAAAGTGTTGAGCTGCCCGCTTGATTATGTGAAGTAGGATTATACGGTATGGTTATACCTAAGGCTGCCAGACGTACTTATTTTGGTAGTACAGTACTTATTTCCAGCCCCATGTACTACTAGAATTTTAATGTACTTAA
>JAQGAK010004746.1:0-11501 GCA_034696945.1 Lipothrix lubbocki
TTCGTTTGTAGTTGGCTTTTTTACTCTCTTCCCCATTACAACCCCGATGGAAATGGCTCGATGGAGTACATCTTCGGGATTGATTTATGTGGAAACTTCGGCAGTCTTGCAGGATACGTAAATTCTATCCGGTTCGCCGGGTTCTGGGACGACTATCGGACGGAAGCCCTGTCCATCTACAAGGCAGAGTACTTCAAGGGCCAAGCGGAGTTTACGTCTATAGGCATTCAAAATGTAAACATGGAGGAACACAATTCAATCATTGGTCTCGGGACATCAGGGTGGACGTTGTACGACGAGCCTGATTTTAAGGGAACTTCAGTTTGTGTATGGTATGCCGAGGATTTCGGAGCCTTTCACATGTTTTACTTTCGTGATCTTGAGAAAGAAATGCCTGAAATGTTCAACAAGATTCGTTCAATAAAATTGGGCTGCACGTGACCTTGCCAACTTGGGAGTATTTGTATTAATACAAATATGCTGCAACCCGTTTACATTTCACATCATTCTGATGAATTATTATTTTAATAAATGACGATATCACTTTCATTTCAGACAATTTCGTTCCGTTAAAAAGGTATACGTTATATATATATATATAATAGTTCTTTAATAAAATCAATGTTTTGTTATTGCAATAAATACATTACACCACCTACTACATTCCTTGCTATACTAACAGATCTTATAACAGTTTTTATTGCAATTAAAACTGGATCTCCCATCTGGCACTGAATTGATGGTAGATATCCCATCTTACATTTAGGCATAGGTATGTGGGGATGGCCTAATTTGCATCTATACCCACAGAAATATGCTGTCCGTCATGCAGATTGTTTAAACAAAGGCTTCCCACAAATTTTCAACCCATGTTAACTGTTCATACAAAAAATAATCGTTAAATTACGATTAACAGGAATATTATGTTTACATTCTTTTTAGCACGGAATCCTTGACGGCCACGAATATTGTATAAATTCATATTTGTACAATGAAACCAAAACAATTATTATTAGTGGTAATAATATCGAAGCTTTTTAATTGCCATTTGTTTCTATTCTATTCAACAACAGCAAAATTCTTGACACATTGTAAAATTTATTTTGCATCCTTTGACTGCCATTTTGTCACAACGAAAACTGTTGCAGTATCTTCAGTGTCAAATTTCGATTTCGGCTCAAAATGGCTAAAGCACTTTTGATTTCGGGCCTAATTGCTGTTCTCACAGCTCAAGTGTCCCTAGCGCAAAACCCGCAGCAGGTAATACTCTACAGCGAGATGAACTGCCAAGGATCTGAATTAACATTGCTGAAACAAGATGTACCAGATTTGAAAAAATTTGACTGGGATAATGCTGCATACTCTGTCAGAGTTACTGGGGTGTGAGTTAATAAATGTTAATTTTACAAAATCAATCGGTCATTTTGCTCAATTAGTTAGTGTAAGAACATGGTGTAGATTTCTATTTACTATTTTTTTCATTTGTAGTTGGATTTTTTACGATGAACCTGACTACATCGTCGGGGAAACTTACTTAGTGGAGTATACTCACGGTATTGATTTTTGCGTAAACTTCGGTAACCTTGGAGGCAAACTGTCTTCCGTCCGGTTCGCTGGGGACCCGGAGGACTATCGGAGGAACACCCTGACAATCTACTCGGAAGTGGATTTTCAGGGCGAAGAGCAGCATTTCACCGAGAGATACACAAATCTAAACCTGAAGAATCAAAAGTCCTTGATTGGGATCGGAACATCGGGGTGGACATTGTACAGCGAGCCTGATCAGGCCGGGGCCTCAATTTGTGTTTGGTTTCCAGCGGAAATCGGAGCATTCCACATGTTTGCCACTTACAATATTGAGGAGGAAATTCCTGGATTGGCTTTCAACAGCATTCGTTCCATCGAAATGGGCTGCCCGACCCCGAGGATCTTGCCACCTAGGGCTGACGAATTTGAATTTTGACGAGAGAACATATGAAGATCGCAGGAGCAAGCAAAATAAACTGTGAAGTTGTAAATTTTAGCATTATACATTCAAACTCTATTTTTATTGATGAACTTGTTCTCCAAAAAATGTTTTGAATATGTGACAAAAAAGTAAAATAAATGTAGTATTTGCATTTAGGTTCACTTGGATATTTAAACATTTGAAATAATTAACATTATGAAAGAAATGATTGGATGTAGTGGCTTGAGGGTATTTTTGAACGTTATTGATCATCATTCTCCTGTGTCAAAAGTGATACGGGTAACAAGCTGAGGGCAAAGGTCCTACCTAATATTAGGAATTTACGACAATTAAAGCCAAAGTTACAGTTACCAGTGGTATTGTGCATATCTATGCTAGTCCTTTAAAAACTACATTTTTATGGCGTGCAATAATAACAATAGCTTGGTTATTCTTATACAATGAAACCGAAACAATTTTCTTAATGGTAATAATATTGAAGCGTTTTAATTGCCAATAGTAACTAATCAACAACAACTTCCTTTCGACAGCATTCGTTCCGTCCGCTTGGGCTGTCACGGGGTTGCCCGATATTTAACAGTTGTATTGTCCATGTTGGTCCTTCAAAAGCTACATTAATCCAAACAGCTTGTATGTATATTATTACAATAAAACCGCAACAATTTTCTCAATGGTAATAACAATAAAGCATTTGAATTGCCAATATTGTAACTATTCAACAACAGCGAATTCTTGATGCAGTGTAAAATATAATTTGTAGCGTTTGATTGTCAGCTTCTTACAACGAAAACACTTAGAGTATCTATCTTTTCCATCAGTTTCAAATTTCGATGTCGGCTTAAAATGTCTAAAACACTTTGGATTTTGGGCCTAATCCCTATCCTCACAGCTCAAGCGACCCTCGCCCAAATGTACGCTCAAAAGGTAACGCTCTATAGAGACTTCAACTGTCACGGACCTGGCCTAACAATTCAAAATCAGTATATGCCCAATTTGAACACCGAAGGCTGGGACGACGTTGCTTGGTCCGCCAGAGTTACCGGGGTGTGAGTTAAATAATGTTAATTTTTTCCAGAAAACCCGTGTCACTTTGCTTAATAAATTTGTTGTTTTTCCATTTTGGATACTTCATTTTTTAATTTAATTTCATTATTGGCAATAACACAATCCATATGTAAACAATATTCACCATTATCACAGTCGACATCATTATTTAAATAAATTATTGTAATATCATTTCGTTCATCGTGAAACATTTTGCCGTTTGCAGTTGGCTTTTTTATGCCAATCCAGAATACAACGTAGGGGGAAATGCCTTGATGCAGCACGTTTTTGGGGATTACGAATTTTGCATAGAGTTGTTCAACCTTCCAGGCGACACGAATTCAATGCGATTTGCCGGGGACCCGAACGACTATCGAAATAACACTCTCACATTCTACCAGGAAGTGAACTTCCAGGGCCAAGAGGAGTATACCATGGGAGACTTAGCAAATGTATATATGAAGGAACAGAAATCCTTGATTATTACCGGAACATCCAGTTGGACATTGTTCGACCAGCCTTGGTATAAGGGAGTTCCCCGTTGTGTGGAAGCTGAGTCAATCACAACTTTCGATCCCCTTTTCATTTTCGATATCGAAGAAGAACTTCTTATTCCTTTTAGCAGCGTTCGTTCCATCCGCTTGGGCTGCCACGTTACCAGGTGGGGCTGAAGTATTTGTGTTTGGACGTTTATAATTTTCGATTTCTATAGTTGTTGCTAATGGAAATTAGTCAATAAATGGTTTTTTATAATGGTGTAATAAAATATTTTGAAATCTTCCAATTTTTATTTATATCGACATGAGTTGAAGAAACGACGAAAACCGATCGGCATCAAACATTCAAATTTCCAGTGGTTGACTTTTCTTCTGAGCGTAGCGTCAGTGGAGATTTTTTTAAACTTGTTAAACACGTATTTAGCATTCATACAAAAAATTGTCGTTAAACTACGATCAACAACAATATTATGTTTACATTTTTTAACGCGGAAACCTTGACAGCAATTTGTTTTATATAAATGCTTATTCGTACAATAAAACCAAAGCAATTCCTAAGGGTAATATCTGTAATGTTGAAGTTTTGTAATTGCCAATAATTGTAACTATTCAACAACCGGGAATTCTTTACACAACGTAAAATGTAAGTTGTATGTTGCTTGGTTATCGGTTTGTTTTGTTACAACAAAAACAGCTTTAGTATCATTAGCTTCAAATTTCGATTTGGTCTCAAAATGGTTAAAGCACTTTTGATTTCGGGCCTAATTCTGTTCTCACAGCTCAAGTGTCTCTGGCCCAAACCCCGCAGCAGGTAATACTCTACAACGAGATGAACTGCCAAGCATCTGAAATAACATTGCTAAAACAAGATGTACCAGATTTGAAAAAATTTGACTGGGATAATGCTGCATACTCTGTCAGAGTTACTGGGGTGTGAGTTAATAAATGTTAATTTTATATAATCAATCTGTCCTTTTGGTCAATTAGTTGTTCTGTTTTCTGAATTTGTCGAAATCGCAATTATATTTTTAAATAACTCATTGAACATTTTTTATTTGTTTTGTATATCTAATTTACTAATATTTAACTTTCTTTTCGAACGTTATTCATTGACAACAATAATACGGCATTTTTTAAATTTTAATAAAATTTCAGTGTAAATGCTCCTAATTGTTACAATTATTACTTTAATTTTACCGAATAATTTGAGCTTGCAGTTGGATTTTCTGCGATCATTGAAATACAGCCCGTGATCAAATGCCTTCACGGATGTACTTTTCGGCGCAGGTGAAATTTTAAATACTAGCTCATCTATTTTTCAGTTGGTTATGTAATTTAAACAGGATATTCCATCTTGTACTGAATTTATAAGAGATATCTACATCTACATTTAGGTTCACTTGGAGATTTAAACATTTGACATAATAAACGTTATTGAAGAGATGATTGGCTTGATTCTGAACGTTATTGATCATCATTCTTCCGTGTCAAGTGGTACACGGGTAACAAGCTGAGGGCAAAGGTCCTACCTAATATTAGGTCAAGCCAATACAAGTTTATACAAGGTCAAAGCCCAAGTTACCGTTACCAGTTGTATCGTGCATATCTATGCTGGTCCTTCAAAAACTACATTATTATGGCGTGTAAATAATAACAACAACAGCGATATTCTTATACAATGAACCCGAAACAATTTTCTTAATGGTAATAATATTGAAGCGTTTTAATTGCCAATTGTGACAATTCAACAACAGTGAATTCTTGACACAATGTAAAATATAATTTGCATCGTTTTATTGACAATTTATTAGTAGAATGAAAACATTTTTAGCATCTTCAGTTTCAAATTTTGACTTAAAATGGCTACAGCAGTTTTGATTTCGGGCATAATCGTCGTCCTCACAGCTCAAGCGACCCTCGCCAACTTGTACGCCCAAAGGGTAACGGTGTACAAATGGCTGAACTGTGAAGGACCTGGGGTAGAATACGACCAGAATATACCCGATTTGGTCAAGGGTGGCTGGGACAACGTGGCACGCTCGGTCAAAGTTACTGGGATGTGAGTTAAATACATAATATTTAATATAAATTCAAATATATTTGAATTTATTTTTCGTTTGCAGTTGGATTTTTTACGAGAAACCTATATACAACACCTTGGAAAATGGCTTGATGCAGCAGGTTTTTGGAGATTACGAATATTGCATACAATTATTCAAACTTGGAAGCCACTTGTCTTCGTTCCGTTTCGCCGGGCAGCGGAGCGACTATCGGAATAACACTCTGACACTCTACAGGGAAGAGAACTTCCAGGGCCGTGAGGAGTTAATAATTGGGGACATAGCGGATGTAAACATGAAGTTACATAAATCCATGATTATTACCGGAACATCCAGTTGGACAATCTACGACTACCCTTCATATAAGGGAGGTGGCCGTTGTGTGGAAGCCGAGACAGTCACAATGTTCGATCCCGTTTTCATTTTCAATATCGAGGATGACCTTGTTCTTCCTTTCGACAGCATTCGTTCCGTCCGCTTGGGCTGCCATGGCGTTGCCCGATAGGGCTGAAGTGTTGTATTTTTACGTTTACAATTTTGTATTTCTACAGTTGTTGCTAATGGAAACTAACCAATAAAGGGACAATTTGGCAGAGATTGTGCGAACGAAATAAAGTTAAATCCAACATTAAATTTAACAGTTGTATTGTCCTTATGTATGCTGGTCCTTCAAAAACTACATTAATCCAAACAGCGTATAAATTATTAATACGAAACGGCAACATTTTTCTTAATGGCTATAACATTACAGCATTTTAATTGCCAATATTGTAACTATTGAACAACAGCGAATTCTTGATACAGTGTAAAATATAATTTGTAGCGTTTGATTGTCAGCTTTTTACAACGAAAACGCTTATAGTATCTGTCTTTTTTTTTACATCAGTTTTAAATTTCGATTTCGGCGTAGAATGTCTAAAACACTTTTGATTTCGGGCTTAATCCCTATCCTCATAGCTCAAGTGACCCTCGCCCAATTGTACGCTCAAAAGGTAACGCTCTATGAACACTTAAACTGTCACGGACCTAACCTAACAATTCAAAATCAGTATACGCCCAATTTGAACACCGAAGGCTGGGACGACGTTGCTTGGTCCGCCAGAGTTACCGGGGTGTGAGTTAAATTTTTCCCAGAAAACCCGTGTCACTTTGCTTAATATAATTGTCGTTTTTCCATTTTGGATATTTCATTTTTAAATTTTATTTCATTATTGGCAATATTACAGTCCATATGGATAATTTAATATAATTTATATATGTAATTATAATATTAACTATTATCATATAGTCGACTTTTATTATTTTAATAAGTTATTGTAATATCATTTTGTTCACCGTGTAAACAATTGTCGCTTGCAGTTGTCTTTTTTACGATGATCCCGAATACAACGCCGGGGGAAATGGCTTGATGCAGCAGGTTTTTGGGGATTACGATTTTTGCATAGAGCTGTTCAACCTTCCAGGCGACACGACTTCTATCCGGTTCGCCGGGGACCCGAGCGACTATCGGACTAACACTCTCACATTCTACCAGGAAGTGTACTTCCAGGGCCAACAGGAGCTTACAATGGGAGATTTAGCAAATGTATATATGAAGGAACAGAAATCCTTGATTATTACCGGAACATCCAGTTGGACATTGTACGACCAGCCTTGGTATAAGGGAGGTGCCCGTTGTGTGGAAGCTGAGTCAATCACTACTTTCGATCCCCTTTTCATTTTCGATATCGAAGAAGAACTTCTTATTCCTTTCAACAGCGTTCGTTCCATCCGCTTGGGCTGCCACGTTACCAGGTGGGGCTGAAGTATTTGTATTTGGACGTTTACAAATTTAGATTTCTGCAGTTGTTGCTAATGGAAGTTAGCCAATAAATGGTAAATTATCTAATATTTTGAAATCTTCTAAATTTTATTTAAATCGAAATGAGTTGAACAAACGACGATTACGGGCGGGCATCAAAATTTCAAATTTCTAGTGGTAGACTGTTCTCCTAAGCGCAGCGTCGGTGGAGATTTTATTTAAGCTTGTTAAACCCGTATTTACCATTCATACAAACAATTGTCGTTAAAATACGATCAACAACAATATTATGTTTACATTTATTAACGCGGAAACCTTGACAGCAACTTATTTTGTATAAATGCTTATATGTACAATAAAACCAAAACAATTCCTAAGGGTAATATCTGTAATATTCAAGTTTTGTAATTGCCAATTGTAACCATATTCAACAACCTAGAAATCTTTACACAACGTAAAATGTAAGCTGTTTGGTTGTCAGTTTGTTTTGTTAGAACGAAAACAGCTTCAGTATCATTAGTTTCAAATTTCGATTTGGTCTCAAAATGGGTAAAACGCTTTTGATTTCGGGCCTAATCGCTGTCCTTACAGCTCAAGCGACCTTGGCCCAAAACGCGCAGCAGGTTACGCTCTACAAAGAGTTGGGCTGCCAAGGACCTGACATAACATTTCTAAAACAAGATGTAACAAATTTAGAAGAATTTGGCTGGGAAGACGTGGCGTACTCCGCCAAAGTTACCGGGGCGTGAGTTAATTAATGTTAATAATTTTTTGAAAATTCAAATCATTTTGCTGAATAAATTATTCTGTTTTCTTGTTTGATCTGTTAGTTTGTTTTCGTTTGTAGTTGGCTCTTTTACGATAATCCTGAATACAACGCCGAGGAAACTGCCTTAATGGAGTATTTCTTCGGGGTTGAATTATGCGTAAACTTCACGGACCTTGGAGGCAAACTGTCTTCCGTCCGGTTCGCCGGGGACCCAAGAGACTATCGAAGGAACACTCTGACAATCTACACCGGAGTGTACTTCCACGGGCAAGAGCAGCATATGACTGGGAGCATGGCAAATCTATACGTGTGGGATCAAAAGTCCATGATTGGTATCGGGACATCGGGGTGGACATTGTATAGCGAGCCTCATTATGCCGGAACTTCGATTTGTGTATGGTTTCCCCAGGATTTCGGACCCTTCCACATATTTGCCACTTACAATATTGAGGAGGGAATTCCTGGACTGGCTTTCAACAGCATTCGTTCCGTCGAAATTGGCTGCCCGAGGAAGCGACTTGCCACATGCGGCGGATGAAGTATTTGTATTATAAGGAAAAATATCTTGTTTTTTGTTTCTTGTGAAATGTTTAAAAAAATGTTTTTTAATTCTTCCGCCGACATAAAATGAAATATTTTCTATATTGGTCGTCATGCAATTTTATTCAGTGAATACGAAATCATTATTACGTTCAAGATTCCCAACTGAAGACATGTATATTTATTTGTTTTTTGTATTTCATATTCATTCCAAAGTTTATTTATTTCTCACAGAAAATTTTCAGCCAATTACATAATTAGATACGACGCTAATGGTTATTTCAGGTGAAAATGTGTGTATATACCTTCATTTTGAATAAAATGAAACGGGTTTGCCGCAATCAATCATAAAATAGTTAACCTCCAACAATCCTAACGATGTTTCAATAAATCTAAATTAATAATTTTAAGTGCATTGTGACGTTATTTTTACATTTCCGGGCTTTCCATAATACTCTGAACGCTTACAATTAGAATAAATACTCTGTTAGATAACTAATTTTCCATTGATAAAAATTGCGACAACCCACCTCGCACCCCAAGTATGTATATAGCCTATATTTTAATAATTCATAGTCAAACATCACCTTTCGTGACACAAGACTTAACTTCAGATATGCGGACTGTCAGCAGCGATTTCCAGCCAGTTTTCATGGTCCAAACGGCTTGAAGTCCCCCCAGTTTTACCGCGACATGTGATTCTTGATTGCAATTACGACTCTTTGCGTGTAATTATTTTAGTAATACAAATTAGTTTTACAAATAAATTTATTTATTTTTTATCGAAATAATCTAAATTCCTACCGTTTTTTGGTGATAAGAGCAATTTGCACGCCCTGGCCAGAATGCAGGATTGTCCATATGTGTAAGCAAATCCTGACCGCTTGCGAAGTTTGTTGGACAGAGGACTAATGCAACGGCAAAAGGGAATGTCAAATCGATGCCGTATTTGACAATAAATTGCACGTTGTCAATCCGATAGGACAAGAATCCAGATAAGAAACGACTAGAGAGAATGAAAATATTTTTACTTTATGACGTTGTTGATTTTGCCAAAATACAACCAAAATTCAATAACTTTTTTAAAAACGAAACTTACTCGCTTGTCAATCCGAATAATTCTACTTGTTGGGGAGGGATTTCAAAAAGAACGTTTTCAAATTCAATCACATCGGTACTGCTCTTGTAATTTTCTTTTAATTTTAAGGTCGTCGAGGTCAAATTCTCTATAAGGGAAAGTGTGTACATGTCCTATCAACTCAAACAAAAACCAGACAAAATGTCTTTGAAGAAAATAATACCAATGAATTGGCACTCACCAAAAATGATCGCATTCGCATTACGCTTAGTATTTTCAAATCGTGGCGCTCTAAGGAGTAATTCTGGTTTACGAGGTCGGCTGATATATTTGTAAACTATTTGTAGACTGGATTCTACTTTCAACATGGTTTCCTCTACATTTTGTAGTTTCACCATGTTGTTTCTCATTTCTTGCATTTCACTTTTCGAATAAGGTTCTATTGGCTGAGGATTGAGGATTGTTTTCCAATTTGTCTTTTTCTGGTCTCATATTCTTCTCAAGAACTAGGGTATTTAATTTTGGTTCTTCCACATTTTTTTCTAACTGCATTAATTTCTGCTCAAATGTCTGGATAGTTTTTACTTGATCATGAATTCTAGACTTGAGCTCTTCTACTTCTTCCTTAGCTCTGAACTGTTCGGTTTCGACAATTTTCTGTAAACAATCAGTATTCTCAGAAAATCGCTTTTCTACAAAATTTTCAATTGAAGTCTGCAGATTTGCAGTCGTTTGCCTCTCACGTTGTGCGCCAACCTTTTGTGCTTCCAGATTCAACTCTAAATGTGCTATTTTCTCCTGGAATTTCAAAGCTTTTTTTGCATGATGTCCAATTTCAGCTTGCAAACTATCCAAATGAGTTACTACCAGCTCTTTTAGTTTGTGGATAGTGTTTGCTTGAATTTGAACTTTAGCCTTTAGCTCTTCGGCTTCTAATCTAGCTCTAAGCAATTCAGTTTCTAGATTTTTCTTTAACAGTACAACTTTTTCTTCCAGTTTCTAAACAGTTTTTGAGTCTTCAAAAAATTTATAGCTTTCCGTTCCACATAGCGATTCTTCTCGTGCTTTTGTTTCTGTCATTTAAATTTGCAGGCTATTAAAGTTAATGTTTATTTAAAAAAAATTTTTGTTAGATTATTTGCAGAATGTTTACAAAAGAAAGCGTTGTTCGTCTGTGAAAACAAAACTGTCAGGAATGTTTAGCTCGGATAAGTACGATGGTCTTTGAAAATTTATTGTATAATGAGTTGCTAATGCACAATAGCTATCCTAAAATTAATTTATCAAGTTTACTTTAAAAAATGCTTAAGCATAACCACAACGCTTCACGTGAATCTTATATCTGTATTTATTTGCTGATCGCACAAAAGTAGCTTTACTAATAGTCATGAGATAATTGATTGAGAACAAGCTTGTCGTCATGGGTTTTCATTAATAAATCCATTTGAACTGACCAGGAAATACGTCGCCAAGTGTGTGAAATATTCAGAGCTTAAAATTGTTGTTTAATTAAGCTGACTGATTTTTTATTTTGTTATTTAATATTATTGTTGTTACACTTCAATATCTCCATGACCAATGTAATTCTTAAATTTGAGAAAATGGTAATATTTAGTTTCTTTATATATCACAAAGTTGATGCAAGACTGGGAGCTTTGTATATAATTTTGCAAATATTTTGTACAAATATTGTGTTACAGAAACATATTGGGAGCGGAAGCAAACGTGGGTTTAGTTTTATGC
>JAQGAK010004747.1:0-11500 GCA_034696945.1 Lipothrix lubbocki
TCCGAACTTCGGAACGGAATCGGAACATAAATTTCCGATAGTTTCGGAACGGAACGAAATTGCCAACGGAACAAAAAATGTTTGACCACTTTTCAAGCTCTAGTATGTGTGCAATTTTATTTATTTCATGAATGTTTAACGTTGGTGTTTGGAGAAAAGTTCGCCAGGGGAAACTCAGAAACACGAGAAGCCGGAATTCAGCTGACATTACATAAATTATAGTACAGACATTTAACTAAAGGCGGTGACGACGCCTCTAGAAGTTCATGTAATCAGATAGTTAAGCACCCTGGTAATAATGTTGATTCTTCAGATAGCACTACGGACGAAGAAAGATACACTACTTATGAAACCTACATGGGAAAAACAGGAGGCGCCATCGTCAAGGTGAAATCCTCACATTCACCTATAATTCAAGCGTCTCTGGGAATGCGGAACATTTCGTGTGAACTGTGGTACTGGAACTCGACCGAGAAAGCTGTCAGCGTACAGACCGTAAATATTACAGGTTGTATTTTTTACCTATTATCTCTATCAACAAATATACATTAGGTTATGTGATTTTTACATTAGGTTGTTTAAAAGCGCACTGCATATTCTAATGTAGTTAAGTTTATGTAATTATGATATCACCTTTGAAAACCAACGCAACGATGGGAATTTTTGTCCCAAAATGTTGTCCACCAATGTTCTTTAAACCGATTGTTGAGCATGAACAAGGTACATACTAGAATCTTCGGAAACTCAGGGCATGCCACCAAATGCTCGTTACACAAGGGTTCATGATAAAAAAGGAAAACGCAGTAATTTCAAATTGAAAGGATAATTAATCCTTAATCCCAATAAATACTATAAAAATAAATAATAAAAGTTTATTTAATTGACAGAGCTGTTCAAAATACATGCCTTCAAAATACATAAGTTACAAAATACTTTTCCTTTCCATAAAATTACAAGTTACAACATACATTTCCTGTTTTTAGAAAATACACAGACAACGATTTTCACAGTATAGTACAACAATCATCTTGGTTTGTGAATATATTTTTCAATTTTCAGAAAGCAAACCGCCAAAATTTGACGAATCTAAAGTACATCTACAGGTCAATACGGAAACCATATTACAGTGCCACGAGACAGTGAGCATTCCGCCGGATGAATATATGTGGGAATTTGAAGAAACGGTGAGCCAGTGAACACATATTGTATACAAACGGCTAAGGGTGTGCATTCTAAGGAGGCTTAATTAATTTTAACTTTGTTTTGGTACAAAAAATTTGGTACAAAAAATAATTGTGTTTAGTCATTTCGTGGGAAAGCATTTATTTTCGACCAAGAACACAACCGATATATTTCAACAATTTCAATTGGCGTACAAAGTGGTAATTACACATGCATAGCTAGAAACGTCCGAGGTGAGAGCAGAAAATTGTTTGTCGTGACCGTGGATGCAGGTAAACAAATCACTGAATTTTCGATTTTGTATCCTTCGTATAGTGCATTTAGCCTACAATTACTTGATACAACTATAACTGTGTGTGGCGTTTAATCAATTTGCTTTAAAACCTGTGAATGACCATATGCTGAAAAATCAATGTACGTTTGTATTTTATTAGTTGGGGTACCATGGTTCATTATTATGGCGGTTGTTTTGTCCATACTCGGCCTAATTGGTGCGGCGGTGGCATTTTTGTACAGAAAATTTTCGGCTGAAATGGTATGACTTTAAAATTAATTACCATTGCAACATACGTCATACGCTGAACTCTATAGCGATAAGAGAACGCTATAAATCACCAAAATCAGTCTTTATAGTATAGGAATTCTCCTATAGACAAAGCTAGTATGCCTATACATAACTATGTATGATATGTGGGCACAAAGGATCTCTTACAGAAAGAATTCTCTTGTATGGAGATTTCTTATAGCGAGCGTCTGGTGTACTAATGCAGATCCTACAACTTGAAGCTATATTTTTTCGTCAGGTTCGATTATCCAATCTGGAATTCTGGAAAGAATTTGTGTCAGGAAATAAGGACGCAGTGGTACCCAATGGGTATGCACACGTCAATGCTAAAAACATGCCGTACAATATAAATTATGAATACTCCTGGAATGCTTTCAATTTTGGTGAGCTCTATAGAAAACCAAATGAAAAATATACATAATTAAATTACAAATAGTTCTTGTAATGTTTGGGAAAACTTATTATTAATTCTTATCTGCAGATGTGAAGGATTTATTAGGATCTGGAGCTTACGGCGTCGTCTACAAAGGATCCATTAAAGATGGTCAGCCAGTTGCTGTAAAAACGTTGAGGGCAGGAGTTGATAAGCAAATTCTAAATGCACTGCTAGACGAACTCAAGATAATGATTTATTTGGGACAACACGAAAATATTGTAGACCTTAAAGGAGCGTGTACGCAGTTCCTGACCGAAGGTACATATGTTATTGAATTTATAATAATTTTGTTATTTGAGACTGCGTGACTTTACTATTATTACATGACATTTCAATAGTTTCATATGGCTTAAAAATCTCTAAATTCAGGACGTGCTTACGTATTGGTAGAGTGGTGTGAGTTTGGAAGTCTGGAATCGTTTATCCGCAAGAACGAGAGAGGTTTTCGACCTTACGTCAATGAAGGTTATGTGAACACAGACGCACATGACGCCGCGGTTGTTGAACTTAAGGAGTTTACAAAGCTTCATCTTTTGATTTGGTCTATCCAAATAGCAACGGGCATGCAATATCTTGAAGAGAAAAAGGTACGCTGCAGTAAATATTTTGACTAGTAGAACCAGTTTAGCTAATAACGTATCGGTAATTTTAATGTACGCATTATAGGTTATCCATGGGGATTTAGCCATTAGAAATGTCCTCATGAAGTCCATGAACAATGTGAAAATAACCGACTTTGGTCTTTCTCGACAATTGGTCAACACTGAAATATATGTTAAAACCCAGCAGGTAAAACTTCTAGTTCAGTTTAACACAAGAATTTATTAGGTAAACCATGGTCAACGAAAACCCTCATATAATGTAGTGTCCACTTCCCTGGAGATACATGGCAATCGAGGCAATGAAACGAGCGCATTTCACTAGCAAATCTGACGTATGGAGTTATGGTGTCACTGTGTGGGAAATCTTCACTTTGGGGGCCATTCCTTACCCCGGAATTGCTTGGACACCGGAATTTATGCAACTTTTGGAGGACAATATGAGGTTGTATCAACCAAAACACGCCAATGACGATATGTAAGTAATCAGCTAAAATTTCAATAACATGCACATCGACGGCGAAAGATCTGAATTTGAACCAACTTCACCACGTGCTATTGCCGTTATGTACCAACGCGGGAACGCCCAAAATTCCAAAGTCAAAAAGTACCAAAAATGTTTAAGCGTGGCGTTTTGACTTTTTGTATATTAAGACATTAGTACAAACGCAAACACGCTTTCGGTGCACTACGACATTTGCCACGCATAGAGTTGGTACTCTCAGATCCTTCGCCGACGATATGATTTTTCCTGTATCGGTGACTTGATAATTCGTATATTACACAGCTACAAGATCCTACTGAGTTGTTGGTATTCAGAGCCTGAAAGTAGGCCTGGTTTCCAGGAGCTAGCTGATGCTTTTTCACAACTTAAACTACAATTCATTAACAAATAAAGGACAAGTTTATTGCTTGGATTAATTTTAATGCCTTTATTTGCTTTTGTGATTTATCCGATGTTTTTATATTATATTCAATCTAACACATGCATTAATGTACCGAATTTTAAAATCTTTGTTATGCATTGAATCCAAAAGAAAAACTACAATAATAATTACATTTAATATGATTGCTAGCTGCAAGCTTTCAAACACTGAATAATGATTGAAATTAAATAAACTGACCAATTATATTGTTAAACAATGATAACATAAAAACGTTTTTGTACGCCATAAATGACATTGACCTATTCCCACTGTAAACAACATTGTTATTTCTCGCGGTAAATAACATTTCCCTTTTCCTGTCATAAATCTTACGGCCTTAGCCCCGCAGTAAATAATATTGCGATTTTCCCCGCCGTAATTACAATTACCTTATCAAATACCTACCTCGTAACCACCCGTTGAAAAAGTAATTCCGCTGACTTCAATGATAGCAGTATGAGTCGGGCGTGAAGTACAGAGTTGAATAGTTTTATAGTATTCATTCATATTCATAGATAAGGGAATTTTGGTTTAATTTGAAACGTGGGGATTTTAGATATCAAGTTTGCATACGAATCCCGTACTTCTATTCATTAATTGGTACTTATCACATATGCTTATGATATGCTTGGGCTGCTTAGGTATACGTTTAAAAGGTAATTTTTTTACATAATAAAACATTATCAGACATTTTTGGGAATTAAATGGAATACGTTGATTTTTATTTGATTGGAAGTTTTCTTAATGTAATAATATATGTACATACTAATGTGGGGATGGCCGGTTTCTTTATTTGCCGACCTAGCTCAAACGCGGTAATGAAGTCGAAATGAATTAGCAATATATGACAAGAAAACCCACGTGACAGCACAATGCATATATGAGTAATCAATTTTAATCATAACTAACTAAAATCGAGGGGTTAGAAGCCCACCTTCTTACAAATGGGACACCTTGGGATGGAAAAGTCAACTCCTATTTTGAATTTCATTGCAGGTTGTACGGTTAATATTCATTATGTATAGTGATTCTATGAATATGAATACGGATATCTTACATTTCCAACGAAAATAGCCTACCTTAAATCGCTACCGATTTCGTATCCTTGGTTAAAATGCAAAATGAGATATCTCCATTTGAGCCCAAATGTTATCAAATATCAACAATAAATGCAATATGGAATATCACGTTGGATTTTCAATAACAACTGAAACAATTGCAAATTATTATTACAGTTTAATTTACGTGTTTGTTTACTTTTTATTAATTTAAAATTTTATTTTCTAATTTTAAATTGTCTATATTGATTAATTAAAACAAAAACTATTTATATTATCCTATAAATTATTTATTATTATCTATATTTGTAATAACTTGTTCGGACTACTAATAAAATCACAACTTGCCGCGGTTGTTCCTCATAACTAGCATAATGGAAGCTAAAGTTACAAACGATACCAAAACACAGCCTAAATTCAAATACGACAGGATTTTCGGCGTATCCTCTATGTACGTTCCGACTATCATGGGGAAAACGGACGCAATGACCGCTCCTGCCACGGCCAATACGGAGCCAATGACATTTGTAACGTCCAGATGGAGCTGAATATAAGCGAACACACTCGGGACGCATGTGGAAAATCCAAGTCCCAGGAGAATACTGCCAGCATACATAAACGCCAGACTGGTATTCCCAAGGAATACTAGTACCAAGTTTGCCAACAGTATTAGCACAACATTTCCCAAAATTATCCATTTCGGACTAATTTTTAAAATTATGAAAATTCCCGCCAGTCTCCCTAACGTATAAGCTACAGTATAACCCGTGAGCAAATTCGCGCCCGCGGAGCTTGACAATTCGAGTTCAGAGTAGCGGCCGAATGTTGGCAGGAATGTCATTGTGATGGTTTCCATGGACTCCGTTGCGCCAATTAGCGCCGACGCCAGCGCAATGAGCAGAATCTTCTTGTACAAAAGTCTCTTTTTTTCATCCAAAGACTCATGCTCGTTAAATCTTGTATTTTCATGTAGTATTTCATCTTCATGCGATGTATCCTCAGCGCGCTCAGGTTTTTCCATTCGGCCCAACCATGCGTTGTCGGCTTCGTCACGTTTTTCTGAACTGCCCACCGATGACGACGTTTCTGCCACACCGATGATGTTGGAATTGGAATCGATTGCGTCCGTGATTATTTCCTGACTAGGGTTATTTCTACGACTACGATTTTCCTTAACCAAGCAATACGTCAAGAAAAGGAAAACTGCTCCTAAGGAAATAATACTCCCGCAGATGGCGCTCGGAGCTTGAAGATGCTCAAGCGTTGCCGTTTCCGTTCCATTCTGAACTGCATTGCGACTGCTATCTTCATCATCAGTTCCACTGTTAATCAAGTAAGGCGCGAAAATGAGTGGCGGGAGAATCGTTCCCACTGCGAAGAAAAAATGTTGAGCTTGAATAAACGGCCCTGCGCCGTCCTTCCAAATGTCCATGACCCAGACGATCTGGGCGGTCATGTACCCCCCAGCGCATATTAACTGAAGAATTACAAGAATTCCAAAGACGAGGACCGATCCTGCTTGAGGAAACAGCGCACCGGTCAGCCCCGTGAAGAATACTAAGAAGGTCACCAGAAGATGGCGCGGCAAATAGTTGAATATGAATCCAACTGTGTGATGTTTTAAAACGTTTAAATAATTGCAGAAATATTTATGTAATTTTATATTACACGTTAATATTGAATATTTAAATGAAAATAATTTCAATAAATTCAAATAAAATATTCCATTAAAATATTATTTGAATTAGTTTTGGCGCGCTTACACGCTAGGGCGCTGAGAAGGCATAAAAAATTAGCCGCCGTTATCCAGATTGTCAATGTTTGGGTATCCAGACGGAGACCATCCCGAAAGTCAATAAAGCCAGGTGAGAGGAACGTTGTGGTGACGCCCTATTTAAAGAGCATAGAAAATATTTTTTGATTATTAAATCGTTGGCTATAGGCTATAGTAAATTTTCAATAAATTAAATGTGAATCAATTTGTGTATGTATCCCTATCGCAACTAATAAAATAATTATAAAAATTAGTTATCAGAACACAATTTAACATTCTATCATAATAGAAAACTATATGGATTTAATTATTTATTTGAAAAAGTGTATAATATATAGGCATGAATTATTTTATCCTACAGAAGTAAAGGAAATTAACTAAGGCAATGTTGCAGTAATAAATTCCTGCTGTGGTGAAGTATTTCCCGCGCAGAGAATTCATCCTATTTTTTGTTATTTATTTCTTTAATATACTTTTAGGTTAAACGACACAAATCTGCGATTAATTCAAACCCCAATTTGTATGCGAAAATCCAATGTTTATAGCTTCGGGAATTAATGCAATCTCTGTGCACATTATAAACGCCTAATCCCAACAGGACAGAAACTCTCAGGGCCAGTAAAAATGTTCAGACGTATAACAAAATGTAATCAGCAATTAATCTCTTCAAGATTAGAACGAGGGTAATTGAGATAATATGCATAAAAGGGGATTATATGATTTCAAAAGATAACAGAATAAAAATAACTTGGAGAGATTACAAAAATATTTAATTTTGTAGTCGTTACCATATAATCAATATAATCAGACAAAAAATTATTGAGAATTATTGTAATTATTTATTATTAATATTTAAAAAAAAATTCACATCACATAGTAAAATATTTATGTGTATGCCCAACTATGGTTGAGCTACTACTAGTTGTAAGCCCGTGCTCCTCATGGGGAAAACACTCTAAAATTTAGTTTTAAAATCCCTGGTCCCGCGCTTTAAAATTCATTTGAAAGTGGCGGTAACGCATATATATGTATATAGTCCAGGATTCCCGTCGCCACAACATTCTTCTTCCATTACCACATACAATTAGCCGGGCGGGGATAATTGTAGGAGCCGCTGCACTGGCACTGAGGAAAAGTCATCCCGCGGGGGTGCGAACAAGTTGAGGGGACGTCCACGCAATTTCCAGAAGAGCGGCCCTGGCAATTGCAGTTCTTCACGCAGTCGTCCCACAGTATCCCAGTCAAGCCAGATAACCATGGTGAGCAACGACTCACCATGTCGCTCCAGCAACTCGATTCAACGGCTGAGAGGGTGGCCACGAGGATCAACAAAAACACGGCGGTTTTCATGTCGGCAGCAAAAATATTTGATCTTGGTTAACCTATACAGTTATCAAAAAAATAATTATTGTTATTATTTTAGTAAACTAGCCCGTTAAGCCCGTGCTATGCACGGGAAAACACTGATTGGTCCTTATGTTGCATTATGTATGGCGCGAGAATTTGAAATCTTACAGAGCTTTTCGGCGAGTATAGGTGAGGATAGTAATTAATCAATTCTAATTAAAGATATTATTCAAAAAAAATTGATTAAAAAGTAATAAAAATGAAATTATTATAGAACACCAACGCTGCACACAATATTTACATAAATAATGTTGTTAAAAATAAATACAAATAATTATAAAAGTAAAAAATGATCAAATGCCAGGTCCTATAGAAAAATTATTTTTAAGGAAAGTTTAAACATTCCGTAAAAATTAAATAGTGCACATGTGTCATTATTGAAAGGAAAAAAGTTGGTTCTTACGTGTTCAAGAGAAAGAAGTTGTAACAAGAATTTGATTTTCGCTGAAGCGTTCTGTTCTCCCAATATAATTGGAGCTGAAGTGTAAGTTTGTCGAAATTAGTGGATTCTTGGTGGATTTTATGTGCTTAGTGTACTTGGTAGAAAGAAAGATTGTTTCAAACTGATGCTTTTCTCAGTGAATGGAGGGCGAATAAATACTCTGCTGGAATCAATGGATGACAAACTGCGCCTTAAAAAACTGTGCACTTAATTAAATAAAGTTTAAAAAGTAAAAAATAATTTGTCCAAATTCCCAGAAATCTGTTTGTTGTAAAAATATAACACCCTAAGAAGCTGAAAACAAATTATACGGTACGTACGGTACTTGTTGATTATTATTTATTCCTAATGAATTAGCACAAGTGCTATAATATAATAATATAAGTTTATAATATGATGACATTTCCACCTCTTCACAATTCCCAGGAATTATTATTTATTCTTAGTGAATTAGCACAAATGCTATAATATAATATATAAGTTTATAATATGATGACATTTCTACCCCTGCACAATTCCCAGGAATAATTATCTAAATCGTATGAAATAGGATCGAACAAAGTACTTCCCTTCATGAATAACTGGACTGGTATGGAACTTTGAAACTCCCTCCAGTAAAAAGGTAAGTACATATTTAAATTCTGGGAAACCCCAAGAAAATATTTTTTTTCAGAAACTTGACAAGCACTTGACAACCTGCTATCTTTGACAACTTCATGCAAAACAAATTTATCGAGGGACGAGGTCACCGGAGGTTACAAGTTATCTACATTCGAGGAAATAAGATCAACACAACTTTGTCTTCGTATTATAGAGCCTGGAATTATGAATCTTGTGGGCATGGTATGTAACTATTAGGCAAATATATGTCGTCATTGGGGATGCAAAATGGGCTATCATTATCAACAATCCATTTTAGCAGCAAGCGTTTTTAGCTGCAAAGTGGGCTATCTCCATGTGCGTTTGTAGCGGTGTAAAGTGATCTCCACGTGGGTCTGTAGCTGCATACATAGTGGGCTAGCTTTATTTGAACCAAAATGCAAGATGAGATATCCTGTTTAAATTGCAATAAAACCTGAAAACGGGCTTCTGTTTAAAATGTCTAATAAAAAGCAATTATGAACTAGTGAAGTTATCCCGCCTTGCACTTAAAATGATGGCTGATGTTCTTATTTGCAGTTGCAGCAAATCACACAAGGATATAACCCTTTTTGCAACTACACCGCTGATATCTCCATCAATGCTTAATATCTTATCCAAAAATCCGGCTTTATTCATTTTCATTCTATTTCATTTTACATTCCAATGAATCCATTTAGCATATTTTGACAGAAAGTTGAACCAATTTTTCAGTTCAATTTTTTAATTACATTGCTTAATAATTTAATTAATGAATTTATTTTCCAGTCTTCAAAGAATTTAATTCTATTATATAAAACAAAACTTAATTAGGTACATATGTGTTCTAAAAAGTAAAAGTTGTTTGGACTAATGTTAAAATCACAACTTCCCGCGACTATTTCTCATAACGACCATAACCGATGCTAAAGATACAAAAGATACCAAAACACAACCTAAATTCAAATACGTGAGAATCTTTGGCGTATCCTCGATGTAAGTCCCGACTATCATGGGGAACACCGCCGCAATGCCCGCTCCTGACACGGCCAACACTGAGCCAATGACATTTGTAACGTCCAGGTGGAGCTGAATATAAGCGAACACACTCGGGACGCACGTGGAAAATCCAAGTCCCAAGAGAATACTGCCAGCATACATAAACGCTAGGCTATTACTCCCAAGGAATACTAGTAGCAAGTTCGCCAACAATATTAGCAAAACATTCCCCCAAAGGATCCAGTTCGGACTAATTTTTAAAATTATGAAAATTCCCGCCAGTCTCCCTAACGTATAAGCTACGGTATAACCCGTTAGTAAATTCGCGCCCTCCGAGCTTGATAATTCGAGTTCTGAGTAGCGGCCGAATGTAGGCAGAAATGTCATCGTGATGCCTTCCATGGACTCTGTTGCGCCAATTAGAGCCGACGCCAGCGCTATCAGCAGAATCTTCTTGTATAAAAGTCTCTTTGTATCATCCAACGGCGCATGCTCATTAAATCTTGTATTCTCATTTAGTATTTCATCTTCATGCGATGTGCCCAGCGATGCAACCTCTGCGCGCTCAAGTTTTTCGCTCCGGCCCATCGATTGATCCTCTTTGTCGCGTTTTTCTGCTCGGCCCACCGATGCCACACCTGCTACATCGATGTTGGCATCGATTGCATCCGTTAAAATTTCTTGACTGGACTTGCTCCCCCGGCTGTGATTTTCCTTAACCAGACAGTAAGTCAAGAAAAGGAAAAGCGCTCCTAAGGAAATAATACTGCCGCAGATGGCGCTCGGAGCTTCAAGATGCTCCAGTGATGCCGTTTCAGTCCCATTACCAACAACGTGATTGCTGTCTTCTTCCGTGGAATTGCTACTCAAGTAAGGCGCGAAAATCAGTGGCGGGAAAATTGTTCCGAGCGCAAAGAAAAAATGCTGCGCTTGAATAAACGGCCCTGCGGCGTCCTTCCAAATATCCATTACCCAGACGATCTGAGCAGTCAGATAGCCCCCAGCGCATATAAACTGTACGGTTGTAAGTATTCCAAAGACGAGAATTGTTCCAGAATAAGGATAGAGCGCGCCGATGAGGCCGATGAAGAAAAGTAGGAAAATTACTAGGAGATGGCGTGGAAGATGATTATAAATGAATCCAACTGCGTCACAATTTTTACAAGAAACAAATATTATTATTATAACGTTAAATTAAAACATGTATTATTCGTAATTATTTATTTGTGTTCTTACAAGCCAATGCACTGACAAGGCAAATGGCTCTGGCAGCCGTCATCCAAATGGATAAGGTTTGGGTGTCCACGTTGAGACCATCGCGAAAGTCAATCAAGCCCGGCGACAGAAACGTTGTTGTGACCCCCTATTTATTTATTATTATAATACAATTCCGGATGATATGAAATAGTTGGCTGGTAAACAATTAAAAATTAATAAAAAAAATTATGACAAAAATTATTACAAAAATTATTACAAAAAATATTACAACAATTA
>JAQGAK010004748.1:0-11500 GCA_034696945.1 Lipothrix lubbocki
TAACGTGATTCTTATGTTCTTTTATACGAACATCTAGGGGGCGACTAGTTTCACCGTAATATATCTTCTCACAGTTGCTGCATTCGATTTGGTACACACCGCCACGACCGACTTCTTCATTGTCTTTGATTTTTTGGGTTAAATTCACAATTTTGACACCAGGGGTGAAGGTTGGTTTCCAATTTAGAACACGACGGAGCATTCCTCCCACATTGTTGGAAGCTGAACCAATAAATGGTATTGCTACCCACTTCTCATCTTCATTTTTGGGAGGTTTTGGCTGAGCTCTGTTCCGAAACAATTTTGTTTTCATTCGCTTAATTCTGTTTAAAATGAATTTTTTTGGGTAATCGTTCGTCATAAGCGTTGAAATGATGTGATTTAGTTCGATTTGCAAATATTCGTCGTCGCATATGCTGAAAGCACGGTGGACAAGAGCATCAACTACCGAAATTTTGTTTGCAGGATGATGAAATGAATTATAATTTAGGTATTGGTCCGTATGTGTTTGTTTTCGGTAAACTGTAGTTCGGAATTGGTTTTGGTTCCTGTGAATTAGAACATCTAGAAATGCCAATTGATTTCCGGACTCGTTCTCCATTGTGAAAGTTATGTTGTCATGATATTTGTTTTGGAAAAGGTTAGAAAAGCAAAGGAGTAAATCATTGGTTGGAATATCAATGTTTAACATGAATGGACTTGATGTAAATTCTCAAACAAAAGTAAAAAATTTAATAAAAAAATTGTATAAATTTTTGTAAGCGTATAACTTATATATGTATATACGCAAAATATTTCAGCATAATGCACCATAGATGAATCTCGAAAACAAATGAAAATTATGAATTGAAGGGTCCTGAATTTCTAATTTTGGGTATTATTATTCGAAACACACAAACAATTAATTTGTATAACACAATGTATAAAATGTTTGAAGGCGTGGTAGCTACATGCAAAACGTTGTAGTAAAACATATGATTTCAATATGATTTTTATATGATTATTTAATTTTGTTATATAAAACATGTAACAAAATTAGAACAAAAATGTTTTAAATTCAAACGGCGTGAAACGCAAAAATGGCAATATAATTAAACGATTTTACGAAATTCGTGGAAAATGTAAAATTTTGTTTTAAAATGTCAACTTTATCCAGATAAATTGTTTTATCTATTTTTGAATGCATATTTACTATATAATGATGAATGAAAAGCTCTGAATGCTCTGGCATGCTCGAAAGATGGTCTAATAGTCGCAAAAATTTGATAAAACAAATAAATATAATATTAAACAAACAATGCAAAATGCTCCCAGCCTTTAAACAATTACTGAAATAAGTTACGTCTGTGCATTGACAATGAAAATTAGTTCCACTATTGAAAAACAAAAAAACGTTTTAAAACTGTGGATACTTTAAATAACTCCACGGCAAAACATGTACACCTGCGCACTAAATTCCATTGTACAGCATTTCTAGTAATTCATTTAACGTTTGAGCTGTGAATATTCTTAATTTAAACTTGAAGTTAAATAATTTTTGTATCAATTTGGTCCATTAAAAGCATTAAAAAGTGTGAACATGAACTTGACACAAAGGATTTACTATTGCAAGAATTAATATTCCGGTAAATTACATGGAATTTAAATTCCATTAGGTTACACGTGAATAAGAATGTGGGAAGAAGAAATAAATAATAAATGTATAAAAGTAAAAATATATTAACAATATATTTATTTGTAAAAGCGTAAATACAATAATATCCTGAGGTCTAAATGCGAAACACGTTTTTTTGCGCGATACAAACCCTTTAACACCACCTCAAACGTACTTACTTTTGGGTATTGATTTTCACCAGAAGATCTGGTAAAATTTCCTGTAGAACGTTCCCCTGGAATGCCCAAGTTTGATTTAATAGTGCAAAACCAAATATTCCAATAATTATTTAAATAAATTTTCAGGGCGTCAGCAAAATCGATCGTAATAAAATCTACTTACGTGTGTAAATTTTGTTTCTCGCTTTTGTCAAATTTGTGACTGACCACATTTGACCACGATAGTGATTTTAAGTTTAATATGTAGAAATCACCATGAACTTGATTCGAACTTGAAAGTCAAGTTTGAATTTAGCTTTAACCTGAACTTGAAGTTTCAGGATCAAGTTAAAAATCAACGTTAAGCCAAACTTATTCGAACTGAACTAGAACTTGTCGCGAACCTAGCCAATTGCGTGCGGAAAGTATTTTAAAAAACGTCAAAACAGCAGTGTAAAATACGTTTCTAAAAAACTTTGTTAGAAAAATGTCAATCAGAACTGGTTCGGTTTGATTTTTGACTCTGAAAAGCTGCAGAAAAACTGGGGGAAACTGTATCAAGAACCCAGAAATAACTTCAAAACTGTATATGAAAAGCTGGTAAACAAGACAAAAAGGATAAAATGGACACACACAATAATAAACATTTTCTAAATAATGCGAAATAATAATAATAATAAGGATTTATTACGATCGATTTAGCATAAGCCCTTACAATCGGTTCATTTCATACATGGTTATATTGGTTACATAAAAATTCTCCTGATGATTTAAGTTATTCGAAGACTAAGTTTTGTCATTCCTGTGGTTTACAAAATTCAATATCATAATTATATCACCGGTAGTGCACTCTAGATTCTCGACCGAGACTCCATCGTAGAAGTACCCGCAACCCGTTGACTATTAAGTCTTCAGGAAGGATACGGCATCTCAAGACGTGCTGCCGCACATGCTTAGGCGAATCTTACACACTACTTGACTAAGAAGTGGCTTTACAAATAACTTTGTATCACTTTTATTCACTAATAACTGTTGGTTTCAAAGTGTATACTTTGAGTTTATCTTGTCCCTTTAGTAACTTGTCACCGTTGTTGTGCCAAAGTATTTACGTTGGATGGCTATGTTTGTCAGTTGCTTTGGTCGTCCTTGGCACCTTTCCTCCTTCTGATCGCCTTTGTCCAATAAGTGTAAAGATTGTGAATATTTTTGCATGTTTTGAAGAGTTGGCTAACGTTTCTCCCTTGTAGTTGCTGTAGGTTTGGTAGGACTCTTTTCCTAATGTTTTCGTACGCTTTGTACTCGTACATAATGTGGTAAAGGTCTTCCATCTCGTTTTTACACTTGGGACACTGTTGCTTTGTTGTCATTTTTCCAAAATTTGTACATCCCGTTGAGGTTGGTGCACTCATTGTTGGTCCAGACTCTAGGCAGTCCCATTCTCATGTTTTGGATGAATTTGACTAGTGGCCAGCTGAAGTTCTTGTTGTATAGATCATCCCTCAAAGCATGGGTTTTGATTTCTCTGAAGTGTTAATTTCCCTGTTACTAGGGCTTTGGTGTCTACGTTGACTAATTCTTGGTTTAGTTTACCCACTATGTCTGTGTATAATTCAATTGTTGGGTTGTCGATGAAATTGTTTAAACTTTCTTCCAAAGTATATACTTTGAAGTACTTTCTCCATTCTTTTAGTAGACTTCTTTTCTCATTCCGAAGTACATACTTCAGGCAATCTTGTCCCGCATCAGTCGCGTCGTCGTTTAGCGCTACGTTCCATATTGTCGTGAGTATCGACTTCCTCACGGATAATTTAATGGATGGGATCCCCGTCTCTAGTCTGAGCACGTATCCTGGGGTTAGTTTGCTCGTTCCTGTTATGCGGCGTAAAAGCGCGTAATGCGAAATAATGTTTTAGTAGCGCATTTTGCGCATATTTACAGACAAACTATTATGTAATAAACAATTATAATATAATAAATATACCAAAATATGTATCTTTAGGAAAGGAGGTGAAAATCTTAAAATTGTAAAAGTTATCAATTGTGGTTTTATTTTTTAAATCCTAAAAACAAAAATGTTTAATACAAAAACGATTACCAAATGCATTTGCGGCAAATTTCTTTTAAAATCTTTTAAACAAATCCGGGAATTCTTGTAAACTTCCAGTTATTTACAGTTGTAAAAATTATAGATCAATTGTTTTGACATCACACCAACTACTATTTCAGACCAATTAACACAATCGCAGGGGATTTCTAACTTGCACACTCGGTAAAAATTCAATGGTTTATGGCAATTGGACAATACATTTTTGCTAAAATTGGCGCTAAAATTAAAATGGTAACCTTCAATTGAAGTCGTTGGAAGAGCGCCCAGTACCGTACTAACACAGAGCCATACCAGGACTTCTAGAAAACATTTTGTGGATCAGCCTGGGAGCGAACCCTCAACTCCCACTGCAGCATTACAGGATGCTGACCACTAACCCGTCTAGCTCGGGTTAAAATCCTTAACGTGTACCGTTAGGATATTCAAAAATCGTTTAACTTAAAGCAACAAGGATAAATTTTATCTTTAGAAGAAACTTCAAAGCGTGCAACTTAATTGAAATAAATATTAAATATAAACAAAATGTTAAAGGATTTTAGCACCACAAAAATCAATGCGTGGTATAGGATAATTCTTAATAGGTGGTTTTATTTCTAAAACCACTAAGAATGGATGAATTTTGAAAGTAAAAATATTAAAGGTGATTGCAATTAAACTGTTATACTACAGTATAACAGTTTCTGCAGTAAAAATAAATATTAATAAAATGCATGAATATCTGAGAAATAATAATTTTGAATTTTTCTTTTATCCGTGGAACATTTTACAAGAAATATAAAAAGAATTTGGTTGACTCGATATTTTTATAATAATTTTATGATTTGCAGGGTAATAAGCCAAAACTTGGACGCACAACGAAATTAATTTTGACGATTCACGTAATCATGAATTTCCTTTTCGTGGTGAAATAATTATCAATTAAATGACACTATGGTAAAATGTATATTATTAAATGTTCGTATGAACCTTCCTTATCACTGTTTTGTTGGATAAAACTTCCCATAGAAATCTCCACAAATTACACATTTGTAGGTTTTTAGTAATATGTATCTAAATCCTAATGGTTGATCAGTTTGATTCGGTAGGCTTCCAAGGCCATAAAGGTTGTAAATTGAATGATTGTAAAAAGCCAATTCAAAATAAATGATAAAATATTTGGTTTATGGTGTAATGAGGAATCTTTAAGGATTTACTATATCAAATTAATTACAATTCTCGACGGAAACGACTTTCCAACTATTTATTCTTCAAGCAATAATAGAAATCTAAATGTTTATACCAAAGCTTTATAAAACGAGTGCATATAATATTATTGAAACCATACTGTCTGGATTCCCTTTCCTTCTAGAACTCATGTTGTCTTAAGTCCTACGTGTAACCATTTAAATGTATAAATTAATTTCCTACGTTTTTGAAAATCAAAAATTAAATTTACCCAAATTGGGCATACTGCAATAATGGAAACAGTTTCGAGTTTATACAATTTTTTGTAGTACAATTTTAAAATATTGACATTTTTATTACAGAAATATTGGCTTGCAACCGATAAGTGTATGTCTTGAAACTTTTATAATACTGGGAATATTTTGACAGCAACTGTAGTTTAATGACTTTAAAAGCTTTAATGATTGGGACATAAATTTCCTTTTATAATTAAACCACGTGCTCTTTATTCCATAATTCCTTATTCCATAATTCCTTAAATTTATAAACAAAATTGTTTTAGAAAATGCTGGTAAAGCAATGAAATAAATAATTGGTTGTAATATCAATGTTGAGAATTGATGCGCTGGATTTAAAATTTCAAAAAGTTTATTTTCTTAGGTTAATTTTTTAAATAATATTTAAATAAAAAATAAATAATTTATGTATAAAAGCAATATATTTCATCTTAGTGCACCACAGATGCGTTTTGAAAACAAATTAAAGTAATACATTTGAGAGTGTTAATTAATTAGTGTAACAAAATGTTTAAAACATTTGAGGGCGTGGGAGTGAGCTGCAAAAAGTTTTAGTTATACATATATTTTTATGGTTGTAAAATTATATTACGACAATCATTCGTTTTGGCTACCATGCATTGCTAATTTGAATTTTTAAACGCTTTTGGCTAAAAACCATTTTTAAATTTAAACATTAGTAAATGATATTGTTCTTCTGCATTGTTCCTGATACTCTACCGGTTATTGTTCCTGACTTTGCACTGGTCAAGAGGAAATCAATAGTTCCTGAAAGCTCCGCTGAATAAATATTAGCATTGAACTTCCAGCAAAACCGTTAAAAATGAAACAAATATCATTAGTGCATGGAAAGTGTTCAAAATTACATCTATTATGACTATTTCAATATGTCATTGAAATTTCTGCTGGTAAACTAAACATAACAAAATGAGAATAAAACATTTTTGAATTCAAATGGCGCAAAACGCAAAAACAGCAATATAATAATAAACGATTATATGAAATTCAGAGAATTGTTTTAAAAAAATGTCAATTTTATCCAGAAAGCAATTGTTTTGGTCATTTGTATTGCCTAATTACTATGTATTTCAAAATAGTAGATTAAAAGCTCTGAATGCTCTGGCATGCACGAAAAATTGTCCAAAAAACGAAAAAATTCGACAAAAATTTGCTGGAAAAACGGAAGTTATATAATTAGAAATATATTTAATAAATAATGTATGTAAATAATATTATTATAAAATATTATTTATATTTTATTATAAATATTATAAACATTATTATTATATTATTGTAATGTATTATAAATAATATAAATATAAAAATAATATAAAACATACGTTTTCAGTCACACTCAGCAACTGTGCATATTGACATTTATGGTGTATTTCTATTAGGCAATATGTATAAAAATATAAATTGAGTCGACATAACTACACATATTGAATTAATGTGTGGTATGCATAAGTATACGTACTTACATAGGCATGTAGATTTTAAATATAATTTTATATCATAGGATAATATGCCCGTACATTCTAATAGTTATGTACTGCACTTTTGTTAACCAAATATTTAACATAATTATTCTAACAAAAAGTACTCAAGTTATATTCAAGTTATACTCAAGTTATACAATTTTTACTACTTGAACTTGACTTGATTTTTTTACAAAGTACAATTTCGTTAACTTGAACTTGATTGTACTTGAACTTGATCACTCAAGTACAAAGTTTGGGTTAACTTGAACTTGATGTCCAAGTATCAAGTTAAAAAATTAGCAGTACTTAACTTGACTTGAACTTGATACGCACTTGATCCAATCAAGTTTTACTTGAACTTGAACGCAGCTCTGTTTTCCTCAAACGTTTGGTTTATTAATTCCACAATAAGTCCTCAAATGTTTTTCTAGGTAAAAGTGTATGAATTTTAAAAATCTAGAAATAATCAATTCTACTAAATTTTAGTTTTTAGAAGGGAATTTGTGGGTTTCTTTAATTTTCTACCCGCTGGGTTTCTGCTGCTCACTTCAAATTTTCCGGAAAATTATCGTTAAATGTTAAATTGTATTTAAAAAGTTTGACGGATTTGAAATTTTAGAAATAATTTTGACTTTCACATTTTCAGAATATAATACGTATTTTTGATTCTATACGTGTAATTGACGTAAAATAAATTGTAGGAAAATAATTGAACTCATTTCACAGACTCAACTATATAGGATTTGGAATTTTATTTGTAAGATGAAATTAAATTTTTTAAAATTAGAAATGAAAAAAATGAAATGAAAAAGAAATTAAGGAGTCTAATTTTAAAGTAAATTGCAGAGAGCAATGTGCCAGAATTTCAAATGGGAGGATTTCCTCATTAATTTACTCCTCTGGCCAATTTGTGTTTGAAAAGAGTAATATTTCTAATTTATGGGAATTTTTCAACTTTTCAGCATTTTACATTTTTTGAGTACAAAAAATTAAAATTGTTATCGCATGGCACCGGTTTTGAATTATTTTGCATTTTTAACTTTAAAAATCGTATACAGCGACGGATGAATCAAATTATTGTAATAGTTGCACATTTTGTGTCCAGGACCTATAATACAAACACTTTAATCATTGTGCCCGTGGTTTAACAAAATTTGCTCTCGAGTCTAAAAAATTTGCCGTTTTAAACAAAATGTCACGCATAGTAGGTCAGCCTTAAAATATCCTCCGTATACTCTGTATAAACGTTTTTGAATTTCAAAAATCTAAATAATCAACTCAAATAAACAATTTTATTATTTAAACAAGAAAATAAATTAGGTTTTTGAATTTTGTACCTGCTTTGTTCTTTTCAGACTTTCAAGAATTTATTTTTCAAAATGATTTGTTTTTTCATATTTAAATTGTTATATATAATTATTATATTTATCATATTATAATAATTGATTTCTGTGTTCAACCGTGAGGAAATAATGGAATTTTATCGCACCTTGAGGCATAAAATATGCGATGATAAATTGTGTCAAGCAACATAAAACTTTTTTATTCCCCGCAACTTCATGCGTGGTAATTAACTATGGAGAATTCTGTCGAATTCTTTTGAAAAACAGAATCGAAAAAAATCGGTATAAAATAGGAAAGCGAATTCGGATTCCGATCTTTAAATTCGAATTCGGATACTACAATACGAGAAATATAAATTCCAATATACCGATTCGAATACCGAAATTTTTCCGATTCCGATAACGATTCGGATTGCAATTTTCAGCCTTGTAAAATACCCAAGTGTTTAAGAAGATAACAAGTGGAGAAGCGTTTAATAGCTTTAAACGTGCTGATGCGACGTGTTAGCTAGCTAAATTTGTAACGGGACGACATTTAATAATTTTTTTAATATACAATTTATTATTATATTACGTTTTGTGTCAGAAGCAAAAATATAAATATTTTAATTTTCTAAAATAACTTTACAGACATTTCTTATAGGACTCCTATTCAAAAGTTTCCTTAAGTTTTTTAATTTTTGCGTTGTATATTGAAACGTTGTATTTTAACAAAATCACGCAAGTTTTCACTTTACAAAATTCATTATCATCAACATTGCAGGGTAAAATTCCGAATAATTAAATTACATTTTGTGTATCAATTTATTGAATATATTGTTTGTAATAGATTTTCAAGTTTCTCGCATGTTTATTCATGCATTTTTTAAATACTCTTTCCTCAATCTTATTTGTCAAAACGTTAATGATAATAGTTACATTCTTTTAACTAAAAATCCTTTGCAAGAACTTTTCTCCATCTGCAAAGTTAAAATTTAAATTATTAAATTATTTTTATTGCTTTTAGAAATTTGAATTTATTCATTTTAGTAAATTCCACCAAATTTTGCAGTAAACTATACTTCAAGGTTAATTTCCCCTTAAATTTTTTTATTTTAGTAGTTTCATCTTGAATTTTTTATGATTTTAATTCCGAAGTAACGGGTGAATTTTAAACATTTTTTAATACAAATATGCTTGTAAAGGTTAAACATCCCCTTGTTTTTCGTGATCAGAGTCCTAACATAATTTTTATTTACAGGGAATTTTTCTGTAGCACAACCACGTAGACACTTACAACGTTACGTATGTTGTATTCCTAGTTTTGACATATGGAGTTTCATGTAAATCCAATTATTTTAGTTATATTAAACAAGGATATTGCCATTGCCACAGGGGGCCAACTTTTGAGAAATTGGGACAGTTGGGTCTACGAAATGCCAAAAAAATATGTTCAGTATGTTTTACTAATATAAAAAAAGAATTGAGTACCAAGGCTTACAACAATTTTTATATTTAAATATTGTAATATTATATTAATCATATTATATTAATTAAAATATTTGATTTTTGTGTTCGCTTTCCTCGTTTTGATCGACCAAAACACAAATGTTACTCCGCGGAGCTTTCACGCCCACAATTTATTTCTCCAAGTTTTGAGGAATTGTTTGCGACTAAAATATAAACGCAAGTAATTTTGAAAAACCGTCCTTTTATTTTCAAAATTGTCGGTTTTACTTTTGAATTTTAAAGTTTGGACAATTTAATTTCTACACAATTTCCTCCAACAATTACTAATTATCAGTGGTGCATACCGTTTTCAAACGGTTACGTCATTTTGCCATTATGTTATTTTAAAATTATACGGTTATCGATATCGTTATCGGTATACAGTTAATGCGTTATCCGTTACGGTTATCATACGGATATTAGGCATTTTCCATAACGTTATAAAACGATATAATCGGGTATTTAATAATATTTATTTGTTTTTTTACTAAAATGCTAAAAATTATAAAATTAATGTTATACATACATTGCAGTAATCTGGCAGTTGGCACGGTACATTACATAACATATTCGGATTCTATAAGAACTATGAGTGGTAGTATAGTCAAAAATTAGACGCTGCGTAGGCCTTAGGCTTATTGCAAACACCCAGAGGTGAAGAAAATGGGAAAGAAGAAGTAATAATAATTATTATGGAAAGCATCCCACTTTTCCAAAAAACGAGAAGTTTCTTTAATGGAAGCGCCTCAGCTTCGTCTTTACTTAAGAGACCTTGGCCTAAGTATATTATGCGCTGGACACAGAGCCCGGGGCATTGTGTAAGCACATGGGCTGGAGTTTCCCTACCTTCCGTGCACCAAGGCCACGTCGGCGAAAGAGAAATCCCCATATTAAAAAAATGGTTGCTCAGCGGGCAATGACCAGTGTAGGTATACACCGCCCACTTAGCATCTTGTTTATTTAGCGCGATCAGAGAAGAAGAGCCGTATTGAAGACTATTAATGCTGAGATGCGATCTACTAACTTTCGGGTCAGCAGACCACCTCTTCGCATGTAGCGCTCTTACCCAATCTCTAACTGCTGTGGCACAAACCGTTTTCCAAACTGTTATTGTATTCAAAACGATTTTAGAACGACAGTTTTTTAACACAATGACAAATTGTAACGGACAATTTATTGGAATATAACAAATATAAAATAACAGTTTCGAATCCGATATCGTTACGGATATCGTTATTTTATAAACTTTAAACCGTTATCGTTATTGGTTATCGGAATTCATCATAACGTTATCGGTTATCGTTATATACCCGTTTCACGATTCATATCGTTATTATCCGATATTTTATAACGTTATGCATAACGGCGTTCACCACTGCTAATTATCACAAGGTTTTATTCAATCCCGCATATAGTGAGTCTTATTTGAAAACGTCTGGTACAAATATGACTTTTTTAATTAAATTTCATTTACAGACAATATGTAATTGATTTTTGTTGAATTTAATTAGAAATTTAAAGCAAAAAATACAAACCAAGTAAAAATCAGGATACCTTTAAATTTTATAAAATAACTAAAAAAGATGGCTGGAGACAAAACAAGTTTGGGAATATTTTAAAAAATATTTAATGTATTGTATTGTATTGTATGATTTATTGCGTCTCGACGCCGAAGCCTATACACAAATCACGGTTACAAGTCCTTTACAAATTTTTACATAATTTTCTTACAAAAGTAACCACTAAAACTACACACACTTCCTCCCCATATCTTCACTACTATATGTAGCATAGCCTCCCACATTTCTA
>JAQGAK010004749.1:0-11499 GCA_034696945.1 Lipothrix lubbocki
ATTTAAATTATTTATTTTAGTATTTATTTCAATAGAGGTTTTATTATTTATTTCTATAGTTCTTTCATTATTTATTTAAATTTTTTATTTTTTTTATTTATTTAAATTATTTATTTTAGTATTTATTTCAATAGAGGTTTTATTATTTATTTCTATAGTTCTTTCATTATTTATTTAAATTTTTTATTTTTTTTATTTATTTAAATTATTTATTTTAGTATTTATTTCAATAGAGGTTTTATTATTTATTTCTATAGTTCTTTCATTATTTATTTTTATTATTTCCTGATTATTAATTTTATTTATTCCGTACTCAGAATATTATTTATTTAAATTATTTTTTATTTTTATTTTTTCTAAATTCAGTAAAATGGCTTAAGTACCTCTAGAAGAAAGTCCTTGTGCGAGGAAAAGCCAAAGGACCACAAGTCGCTGGAATTGTTCAGATTGGTTGAACTGTCGCTACTTGTTGTTTCCTGTTGCTCATTGTCTGAAAGGAAAGTAAAATACATTTCCCCCTCATTATCCCGGTTCACATTTTATCTCTCTTAATTAAACCAATTAAAAATGGATAACTTAATTTATCTCTCTTGATAATCTTGACACAAAAATAAAAACAATATACATAGTAGTAAAGTTTTAAATTCATAGCTTATTACCTGAACTTGACGACAAGATCCCCGACGATGCATTGGAGGACAGAATAAAGTCGAAATCTTCAAATCCGCTAAAACTGAGATCATCCAAGAGAAGTTGTTCCGGGGGGACGCTAAACAAGAAATCGCAAGATTCTTCGTCAAGCATGATGAGCCCTGGGAAGTGTCAAGAGAAAATACTCAATAAGAATAATAAAGTAAATAATAATAAGACGGGATCTCAACGGAATGGAATGGACAGCTATATAATAGTGTTGTTGTTTCTTTCACTTTGCAATTAAAACTGACGCAGAGGAATTAACCCCATATTAAAACCACTCTTCTCGGTTTTTCTCCTCTAAACACTCGCACACAAGTGCCAATGACACATGTTCTCCCATATTGCAACTTGGAGCAACACAACACACAACCTGGTCATGGATAATTGAAGTGTTGATGGACACAATTTGAGATGAAAAAATCCAGCAGTACTGTATGTATAAGTACAAAAGCCTAAAGGTATGTACAGGAAAATAGGAATAATCCACAGACCGCGGCTGCTGTTGTTGTTGTTCTTGTGAATGGAAAACATTATTATGATTTGATGTGTACCATTCCTGACAGAAATAGCTAACTAAGCGCGTTGAACGATTATTAAATTACAGATTTTGTAATATCCACATAATCCACTTAAATTAAATACACACGTTGGAATTGACCAGGAAAGGCAAATAGTACCTATATAGCAAATGAGTATTGGGAAAATCAAGCAATTCCACCGACCATCTGTTTCCCCTCAGTCCTCAAATTTCATATATACATATACATATATACATACTACTATAGTTTCCATATCCAGTAATTCTCCAAAAATGTAACCCGATATTCTAAATAAGAACCAGCAGTACAGAAAGCTGGAATTTTAGTGTTAGCACTGTATTCTAGCATATGCCTTGTGTACTGTAAAAACTTGTTTTCTTTATTTGATTTCCAAATTTCCCATATTATAGCAATATGGAATATTGGCGCCGGCCTTGCAGAACTTAAAATTGCATTAAGGTTGAGATCATGAAAATTCTCGGCTCATGAAAATCCTCAAGTACCAAATATTATCCTTTCAACATTGAAATTAGTACTTGAGGATCCTTCACCGGCAAATGCGTATGATCTTAACCTTAAGGCAATTTTACATGCTACCCAATGCTAGAAACTTCGAAAATTCTAGAAAATCTTGATTTCAGCAACGCGCCCATGGGCTTTGGCAATACTTTACAATGTCTGTAAAATTATTTGTTTATATTAATAATGGATAATGGTCAATCCACACATCCAACATTTTCGATTTTACTAACAATAAGATTTATGTTTCCATTGTAATTAGCTGACCGACCTTGTTAGTCAGTGTCTATAGGATTAATGGACCCAAATGAAGAAGACTTTGTTCAAATAAATAATTAAATAAGTATAGATAACTAGCAAATAAAATGTATGGGAATTCGGATCTGTATTTATACTGGATTTTTAAGAAATCAACAAAATCCTAATTACTGTACAATATATGTATATAATTTATCTCATCTTCGCAGCTCTACTTAATTTATGAGTTATAAGATGGATTAGGGATTTTACACCTTTAAAGCTTCGAAATTAGCTGACACTAAATAAATTATACTATTCTAAATCAATTAAATTAAATAACTATAATAACGGGAGTATAATATTGTTATATCAGGATAATTTTATTAATAATTTTTAGACACTATTTATACTTATAATTAATAAAATATCGAATCTTGAGCCTTCTCTAAAAGGTTCGTTACAGTACATGTGTGTGCACTAGAAGAATGTGATTATGTTGTGAATGTGTTTCTTCTTACGTCAAAAGATCAATACATACATTTGAGGATATCAATCCACATTGAGGAATTTGTTCCTCAAGCGAATCTGTCACTCACAAAAACACTTTACACTTTAATATGGAGCTGCACAGCACACTAACCAGTATATAATAAGCTATATTGCTTATTATTTATTTATTATTAGTATTATAACACGGGGAACTTGATTCCCAAAATAAATACGATCAGCAGTAATACTCCAATCTGCAATACTGCAATGTGTTTAAATATAAAATATATATGCTATACCAATGTATAAATTAGAACACTCACTGCCGCTGTTTTCAATTTGACCAACAGTTATGTGTGTAATGGCAAGTCGCATTTAAATAATGATATTTTATTTTATTACAAATGTCATCCAGATGAATAAACTTACCTTTAAAATGTGAACACCATGAATGAAGCACTTGTAAATACTTTTAATTGCAAAAAGCTACTGGAACCAAGTTGTATATTGCAAAAAGAAAATTCTATTGTAAAATAAATTGTAATCTCTGACGGAAGAGATAAGGGAGAGAGAGAGAGCTGTGTAGCAAATATTATATATGGAAGATGTCCGTATATAGTGACAAATATGTTTCAATTACTTGACTGACCAGATATCAAAATTAAAAGAAGTGAATTAGTCATATGTGGTTCATGCTAAATGCTTCAATGACAGTAAATGTGTGTGTATGTGAGTTACTACTACTAGTAATAGCATGAGACTTGTTATTTGTAATAATAATAAAATAAGCTTTATAATAGTTGCATGTTGCATGTGTCATAATTATTACGATTTCGCTTCTTGTTGTTCATTGAATATATATACACAGTTTATAATTCCGTGCTCAGCATCAACGCATATAGGATTACGAGTTGGAACACATTAATTCCCGAAATTATCATGACACCGCGTGTGCTGTATTCAGTCGCGAATATATACATAGTGTAACATTGTCTTCTCGCAGCAGTAATTATATACGAGTATATATACGCACTATGCATACGAAATTAATGACAATTTCCAGTCACTCTTAAGCTTCTTGAGTCCTTAATATTTAAGACTTAAATTGTTAAAAGTTGGTTAATTTACGTTTCATCCCATATAGTGCAGTGTGTCTTGAGCAAATTATACGACTGACCCTGCCATCGAACAGTAATTAGCTGTAAGTATAACCTTTACAACGTTAACGCATTATTATTTGTCTTCTGTCTTGAAGTAATAATTAGATTTAGTAATTATGACACTTTTTCTGCTTCGCTGTTAAAATTTTTAATTTTTACTCCTGACTTCGCAGGGCACTTCGACCTTTGCTATATCTAACTTTAAATACTTTGGTAGCACATGCAATGTTGCATAATATTGAAGCCATCCGTTTACACTGTGCAAATTAGCTTCATTCGTTAGGAATGGGCATATAGAAGAGGCAATTATTCTAAATGAGCTAAATGACTACGTGCTGGAATATATAGGAATATAACATGTACTACAGATATTCATAGTTAAGCATTATAACTAGCTCTCCTATAGTATATACCTTATATATATATATATACTACATACAAATTAACGTAAATTGTAATGCTGCTGTAAAAAATGTCTCTCATTATTATATTGATGTTGAGTCTGCTGGATTCAATCACACAGATATGTACAAATATTTAGAACCTTGTATAGGTATATACAACCTGTCTATGTCTATACATAATTAAAATGATAAACCGCTCCGAAAGCGCATATATTGAACAGTAGTTTTGAGTCCATAAATGATTGTGATCCAGCCAGCGCTTTGTGCATAATTATATACGTACATACATACATATATATTAGTAATAGTACGAATGTAAATATATAACATGTATATACTAACTACATATAACTATATACACATATGTACGTACCTAACCTGATTCTCATTCTGTAAAAACCCAGGCCGAAAATTCCAACGTGCCATTGATGAGAAGCAGAATAATTATTCCTGGTCACAATTGTGCCTCAAAGTATCCAGTTCCGCCAGCACATTCCGCACCAGAGAAGTCAGCAGAGATCATACTCGAAAAAATTCAAGAGTAGAATTCATTGTTGAATCTGTAAAGTACACGCAGACATGAGCTAAACTAAATAATACGGCCATTGATGGATCGAGTGGACTAAATAAATTATTTCTGTGTATAGTAAAATTCCATAATAAGTAAATACAAATACCTACTATTACTATAGGTAGTATACAAATAGTACTTACCCATATTCTTTAAGCCGGGATATCTGAAGTATCATCTTACCCCTATTGGACTCACAGACTTGTACCTACTTATATCTGTTTCGGCTCTACCCTTTTATAATAGCTGGTATGTTATACATGTGTTATTGTTATACCTATACATACTTACTACATATGTATAAGTATTTACTATTGTGACAACCGACATGTCGATTAGGGATGAAGGAAGCGTGACACATAAGTTCTATAGTGTGAAGGATAGAAGGATTAAAGTATAAAATGTGCAAGTTCGTTTAGCATTTTAATTTTTAATATGTCCAACCTTCAGTAATAAGTATATACATATGCACTATTTGACAGGAGTCACGTTGTAGAAATTTAATAATTAATTTAATAATTGATCATAGATCATCAACACGATGGTATACTACATAAGAATACCTATTACGTAAGTCCGCAAATGTACTGTATAGTAGATTGTGTTACTGTTATTATGCATGTTATGTAAAGCCCTGCTCTGTGTGTCATATTTACTGTCGATGATAACTGTGATTTTTATCTAACTTATTTATACACAGGCTACGGATAATATCTAATTGTAAGTTCAATCCGATTAGGTATCACACGATCACACTGATTGATAGTGCTGGGGTAAATGATTTTTTAAGTGTGCAAAAACAATTCCTGTATGAGCTGAAAATAAATGCTGTTACACATTAATACACAACTATTATGTTTCATAGTTCACATAGCCTCGTCGTCGGCAAAGTATCAACAAAAGTACCAATGTCAACGTTGAAGGGATAGAAATTGGTACTTTGGGATCCTTGCACGATGATATAGGAACCCTAATTTTTTTAGTGCACTGATGGATATTCCAGCTGGCTGGAAGAGTATACAGCATCAAATTACATATCGTCGGTGGAGATGTAAATTGGGCTATTTCCATGTATAGCTGCAAAACGGGATATCCCTCATAATTTTAAATGCAAGGTAGGGGATAATTCTAGAATATTAATTTTCTCAATTGTCGTGCAGTTGAAATTTTAAAGACAAAAACTTCCTCCGTTTTCAGTTTCTAATGCAATTTAAATGGCAGGTTATCCCATCTAGCACTGAACGATTATGGTGGATACCTCATCTTACATTTAGGTTTACATTTGGAGATAGCCCGCTTTGCATCTCCATTGACGACATATGAATTTTAGTATCATGGCGTATATACAATATACATACACATATCGTCGGTGGAAATGCGAGTTTATAATGGCTATCTCCTTGTGAAACTTAAATGCAAGATGAGATATTTACAATCAATTCCGTGCAATAAGATGGGATATCCGGCATGTTTAAATTGCATTAAAAACTGAAAACGGAGAGAGCTTAAAATTTTAATTGCAAGGCAATTGTAAATTAATATTGGAGTTGATTTATACCGTGCCTTACACTTTAAAATGATGGTGGATGTCCCTTTTTGCAGCTATAGACTCACAGGAGATAGCCCACTTTGCATCTCCACCGACACCGACGATATACAGTTAAGCGTTCCTAATAAAACAGTTCGAACGAAACCGAATTCAGCACGTACAGTACACAGCATCTGGACGTATTTAATAGTTCAGAAAATAAGTTTTATGTATTATATAAGCACGAAAGCACGTTTGTATCTTTATCAAACTTTATCTAAATTAGACTTCTACTATAGCTACCAACGTCATTAAATGTACATGCTGACCATTCTCGACGACTGTTTTTCGTTTTGATACATTTGGCTAGGCCAATTCAATTGACAGGAACTAGCGCGAGATAGGAATTTAGCTAATCTTACTCTTATGATTATTATTATGGGATTTGGATTGGACATTTGGAGGAGGAAATAGATTTTTTGTTTATCCGTGTTTATCTGTCAATATACTTAAAACTTGAACTTCACGAAATCGTGAATAAATAATAAACACTTTGAACTTCATGAATAATTTAATGTTTATCTATACGCGACAGTTGAGGACAGTGGAAAGACTTATTGGCAGGATCACTCTTTAATTATTATTCATTCTTCCTTGGAATAGGAAACGATGGCAGATAAATAATTGTCAGTACTAATTTTTATTTACGTCAGTGAATCTCTCTCTCTCTCTCTTCTTATTAAATTAAAGTTAGACAAATGCATTGCCAATTTAAAAATTGCTTGGAAGCAGTTATCACAACCGTCTGGTTCTGGTTATTCTGGCTCCCCAGCTTAACAAACGCGGCTGGAATTTTGTATCCGCAGGATTCTGAAAGTCGGGAAGTCAAATCTTTGGATGGTATCTGGTCCTTTAGAACCGATGGCGGGAACGGCAAGCCGCTCTTGGGGTTTAAAGAACAATGGTACAAGCAGGAACTTCGAGCGGTATATTTATTAATTAAATAATTATTAATTAGTAATTTTCAAAGTTAAAATGGATGCCATGGAAAATTAAATAAATAAAATGAAATTATTTTTGTATAGACCGGGGAAATAGAGTTAATGCCCGTCCCAAGTAGTTACAACGACGTTTCACAAAGCAAAGATGTTCGAGATCATATTGGTTGGGCTTGGTACCAAACCAAATTTTGGACACCCTCAAGATGGACCCCTGACGATTTAAATGTATTTCTTCGCTTCGGAAGCGCCAACTACTTTGCTGTTGTGGTAATTATTTTTATTATGTCATGCTTTAAGATTGTGTGCTTTTTATATGGTTTCTAAACAAAAAAAATGTAAAATCTACATTATCGGTGGTTGCTTTGATTTGAATTACAGTGGGTGAATGGTGAACACGTGATGAACCACACTGGGGGACATTTGCCATTTAGCGGTGAAATCACTACTAGCATTGTCCCAGGATCGGAAAATCTGCTAGTTGTGGCGCTAAATAACACCCTGGGCCCGGTAACTATACCGCAAGGAACATTAAGATACGAAACGGATGAGACCAGGTAAGAAATTGATTTGTGAATGAATTTTTATTTTTAAATATTTTTAATTTTAACTACTTTTAATATTTTTAACTATTTTTAGTGATTATTTATTAGTTAATTATTATGAACTGGCTGAATGATGCAGCGGTCTATAAACAATAAAAAATCATTACATTTGTGTTTGCAGATTTCCAAAAGGGTTCACAAGTCAGAGCTACAATTTTGACTATTTCCATTACGCTGGAATCCATCGACCAGTCTACGTCTTCACTACTCCAAAGTATTACATCAAGGATATAACAATTACGACAGCTTTTTTAAATAATAGTCAACCCCTTGGTAATCACCAGCAAGTCTTAAAGAATATGATATTTCATTTAATACATCTTCTTCCAGATTTTATATTCTCAAGTCTATCCGATTTTTATTTGTATAATTTTTCCATTATTATCCGTAGGAATTGTCAACTATGACGTGCGGGTGGGATCGGCTCCGAACGACAACACAATCTATGAAAGTACAAACACAGACTGCGTTGTTGTAGTTCGAGATGCCAAGGATCGTAAAATTGTCATTGGACGTGAGTGTAGCGGGACCCTGGAAGTCCCTGGTGTTCAAATGTGGTGGCCGTACACTCATCAACCGGAGGGAGAGAAACCTGGGTATCTTTACACTTTGGAGGTTCATCTAACTACAAACCTTGCGGACGTTGAGGAGGATGTGTACCGATTAAAGTTTGGAATACGAACCATTGAATATGATGACACCGACTTTAAAATTAACGGCAAGCCATTTTACTTCCGGGGATTTGGTCGCCATGAAGATTACAGTGTACTAACTATGTAGCTCCTTCTCTAGAATAAAAATAATTTATTATAATTTTTTTAACGTATTTAGTTTTTGATTAAATTCAGTTTTTAACAGCAATTAAAAAGTTGGCATTTAATGAGGCTGTTGTTCTTGCAGGTTCGAGGCCGTGGTGTGGACTCGGCTATGATAGTAAAGGATCACAATTTGATTCAATGGACAGGAGCAAACTCTTACCGCACATCTCATTACCCTTACGCCGAAGAGATTTTAGACTTGGCGGATCGTCTGGGCATTGTGATAATTGATGAGTCCCCGGCTATCGGGCTAAGGTTAGATTAGACGACCAGCAGATTTAAGAAGAACATAGAATGTGTTCAACCATGTGAAATGTTCTACGGTGTGAAATTATACGAGTAATTATTATAAAAGCTCTAGCTTTTTTTGCTTATTGCAGTGGTTACGGAAATGAACTATTGACCAATCATCTTCAAGTCATGGAGGAGCTGATTACGAGAGACAAGAACAGAGCTAGTGTAATAATGTGGTCGTTGGGAAATGAGCCGAAATCCATGCAGTTGCCATCAACACTATACTTTGAGTATGGCTATAAGAATTATTTTTCTATAATATATTTGAAACAGCGCTATAGTATTATAATCTAAAAATAATTACTGTTATCATGTATGATATAATAGTATAATCATATATATTCTTAACTGTATTAGAAAAGTAATTGCGGCTACCAAAAGGTTAGATCCTGGAGACAGACCAATCACTATCGTGCTTTCAGAAGGATTTCCTGCTAACGTAGTAAGAAATTAATTTGGAATATATTTTCATTATTGTTTGTGCTTACGGTTTTAATATGGTTAATAAATTAAGAATTAATATTAAATAATAACATTCAACGTGAAAATTAAAATGCTCTTTAAAATTTCCCAGGGTCCTCGAGGTTTAGACGTCTATTCCATTAATCGTTACTTTGGCTGGTATGGGAACACGGGAAGACCGGAGGTCATTAGATTGCAGATGCCTTTGGAAGTGAAGACTTGGAATAAACATTACAATAAACCAGTCATAGTAACTGAATATGGTGCTGGTTCAATAGCTGGCATGCATCAGGTGTGATAATTGAATTTTTTTAAATACGTTAAATTCGCATAATTTTACTGGTGAATTTGATTGCCTTTTCCTTTGTGTCCCCTGATAAACATTTCTATAGAATCCTTCCTTCGTATGGACGGAAGACTATCAGGTGGAGTACTTAAACGATCACTTTAAATCCTTCGATCAGCTGCGAAATGAAACGAATTACTTTATTGGAGAAATGATTTGGAACTTTGCGGACTTTGCTACACCTCCGGGTACATTTTAATTGTCACCATAGTAATTAGTGTATTAATTGTTGGTTATTTAAAGTTCTAAAGACATTATTTGTTCAATTCATTTCTTGAATTTACAGAAACTATCCGACCTTGGGGATGTATGAAAGGAGTGTTTACCCGGGAAAGACAGCCGAAGCACGCCGCGCATCTTTTAAGACGCCGGTACTGGAATTTAGCTCATGCAGCAACGGGATGTACACTACCAGATGATCTCCAATAATAGACTTAATTTTTGAGGTTTTAATGAAATAACATTATACAATGAAATCTCTTTTTTACGGCGCCGTCTATAGCTGAAAATGTGACCGTTATAAAAGAGTGCTCTTATAAGACTCAAAATTTAAAGTATGTTTCGGTAGAAAAACTGCTGGTGTAAATTTGAGTCGTTTGTTTTATACTTTTATTTTAGTAATTTGTAAGATGCGTTGACATATCTCTATGGCTGAATAAAAGGTATTAAATAGCTTATGCATTGCGTTTTTCATATATCTTTTAAAGCCATGATCATCTCTTTAGAATCCTCACCTGTATTCGCAATAAAATCGTTGTAAGATATCAAATTCTCGCGGCTTCAATTCAAACAGGTGGAGCTGAGGAGCTATTCAAGTAAAATGTTATTTAAAGTGGTTCGTATATTCACTCACACCATGCTGTTATTACTCTCTGTATTTGAATGACTCCTATAAATAGAGCGTAATAATCTGGTAACAGCAAAAACTCACTTTACCAACAACGTTTCTCATTCTCATTAATTTGCTTCAGTATTTTGCTTGCATTATTAATGCAGTTTACTTTTTGAAACTTAATTATTATTTCATTCACATTTTGCTCGGAGTTGGGGTTAACAAACGACTTTGGTAAGTAAATGTGTGTTTTAGTTTTTGGTTATTAAGTATCTTGGAATCTATGAATTTTTGTTTTGGTATTTAAGGATTTATTTTGTAATCAAATTATATGCAATGTCGCTGCGTATTTCGTAATGTTGGTTTTATTTTCATTTTTTTCTGCCCTGTTAAATAACGCTTATGTAATAATTAAAATATTTAATATTTTGAATGTATCAATTTCTTTTAAATATTCTTAAAAGAATTGCGGCGAATTTCTTTGGTTGGAAAAAGAAGCAAACGTACCGATTGTATATAAGGGATATTAAGGGATGTCATTAGGAATTTATATTTGTGTATTTTGTATTATATTTTGTTGTTTAATTTATACTGATCATTATATTATTGTGGCTGCCTTTATATTTATTCATCAAATAATATTAACCCAAGGTTTATTCATGGAAGCCGAACAAGAACAAATCATGGGCTGCTGCATTTGTTTCGAAAACCTGGGAGAGACACCTCCAGAAATTGAAGCCGAAGGTTATCCTAATGGAATTTCCATTGCCCCCTGCGCCCACATTTTCCACCATGGCTGTATTACGAAATGGCTCATAGGGTGAGTATTTTTGGAAATATTTGTTGAGGCATAAATTTCGGCCATATTCGCCAATAAATAAATCTAGGTAGTGAAAATTATGTCAACAAGAACTAATAATGATTCTCTCGTTAGCCCTGAAGATGATTACTGTTGTGTAATTGAAAGCTTGGCAATAAATAGAATCGCTAATTAACCA
>JAQGAK010004750.1:0-11497 GCA_034696945.1 Lipothrix lubbocki
ACGACCGGAGCAGTGCGCAGTTTGCAATAAAAGATTTAGAACTCCCCGTGCTGTAAGATTACATATGAAGGTCCACGAAAAGAAAATCCTGGCAAAGTATCCATGCAAAGTCTGCTCAATGGCTTTCACGACCAAACTGATGATGCAAGAACACCGACATAAAGTTCATGGCGTCAATTCATGCATTTGTAAAATTTGTGGACTATTCCTTACTTATAGGAGTCAACTTGAAGCCCACATGATGGATTTTCACACCAAACCCGTGTGCTTCTTCTGTGGCATAACTCTGTGTAACGCCAGGGACCTCGATGCTCATATATTAAAGCACCATCCGGGACCATATAAGTATCCTATTTGTGAAAAATCATTCCAGACAAATAAACCTTTTCAAAGACACGTGAATAATCATGAGAAAAATAATTCGGACCTTGTACTAAAGCAAGAATGAAATGGATTAATGTCCCTATTGAAAATTTACAATAAATAAAACTCAAGAAATATGTGTAAATATTTTGTAAACGATAATAAGCATAAATTTAATTAGGATAACCGTTTATTAACTTCAAATGTACATAATTATTAGGAAATGAATTAGAAACAAATTGGTATTACAAATGTATATTTAATTATTTAATAATTTTTTATTGGAACAATAAACTTTTGGGCGATATACGAAGTCTAATAATAATAATAAAGCCACGGTTTCTATAATTTGCATACAAAGACCACTAAATTAACAAACACAATTGATTCATGTTTTAAACTCATTACAGGAATTAATTATCGTTCATGAAGATGCAAAGCGGGACATCCACCATCATTTTAAACGCTAGTTATGGGATATCCCCATAAATTTAGACCTGCTTTGGAAGTTGAACTTTTATACACGGCAACCATTTTTTCCGTGTGTAATATGCAATTAAGCGGGGTGTTCCATATTGAACTTAATTATTGGTAGATATCCCATCTTGCATTTAGGTTCACATGGGTTTGACCCGACCCAGTTTACATCACCGATTATATGTACCTAAATAGGGATTACAGATATTTAAATAGGATTTTAGTAAGTACATTCCCCAGTTGTTCTAATACCTTTACTTTACACACAAAGACACGAAATAAGTATAAAGTGGTAAACCTCAATAAAATTTGGAAGCCGTTCGGATTATGTAACAGAACAATAATTATGGCAGTATTACGATACATTTACCCACATTCTTTAAAATATTTGCTACTGAAATGTAATATGAAGTAAAAACCCCGCGTTTTTAATTATTGTGCATTTATTTTTCAACAGATTTAACAAATCTTGACATAATTTTTTTTATTAATTATTTCTTCATCAATTATTGTCCACCCATTCGTCAAACTTACACAGTAATTTCAGACTTACGCTGAAAGTCAAGAACCCGAAGTTTTTTGCTAACCTCGAAAATATCAAAAACTCATAGTTTGCAGTCAGACCCATTTATGCTCAAAAAATAAATTGAATAATTACCTGTTTTCAAAGAAATACCTTATAAAAATTTCTTGGTCATTACCTCAGAGTCTTAGGGCTGTCGGCGCGTGTCAAAGCTATTTGCTTCTCGTACCATTTTCTCGAAATTCTACATTCCAAGTGTGCAGAAACTTCGAATTGTCCCAAATGTCCCTTGCAGCAAAATGTTTAGAAATTTTGACATTTTCTAAATCAGCAAAACCTATAATACATAAATAAGATCAGGACCATGGGAATCATTATTATTATCATTATTGTCAATCATAAATAGTTCATCATGAAAGAACATACTATTAGCAATTTAAAAATTGTGAAATCATTATACTAATAGGAATAGCAAATTTACATTCATGATCCGAAAAATCTTCATAAATTGGTAGGAGCTTCCTTTCCATTTCAAAACGCAGAATTAGCTCTGGTTGTTTGTCGCAGATCCGGGCAATATTTCGTGTATTTAGAATTTTATGCATAATATCCGGGTGGCAACCATTTTTGCAAATATTATCGCGCTTGTTTTCAGCTTGTTCCGGATCAATGCTGCAAAAGCTTAGCATACGAACTCCTAAAATTAGAGTAAGTCAATAATTAGTACATAGTTGTAAATTAAAATGAATCAACAATCACATTTCACATATGTATAATGATAGAATTACCTCCTGGTTTAACGATGTTCGAAAACAAACTTGAGATTTGGTTGCTTTGTTCAAAATTTAAAGATGAATTACTAAGGGTTTTCTCTACAATCATGTTTTCATTAGGACAGCTAACGGCGACGCAATTTCCTGTATCCCATTGAAAACTCATCTCTTCCAGTTGTTTCAAATGATGTATTCTTTCCGCAATATAGTGAAACGACGGCGATTCAGGAGTTAAATCTGAACCTAATGAGAGATGGCGCAGCTGACTAAAAGCATTGAGAACCAGAACAGTCAGTTCGGAAACATTTCCTTCCACTTCCAAATGTAGAAATTTTACTTTTTTAAAAACAGTGGTCGTTGTTATGAGTTTTCGATTAAACTTAGTTAAATCAGCCTTTTCGGAATAACGTAAATACAGTCGGTCCAGCTCAGGGAAAGTGTTACTGTCTACATTTGCTGATTCAATCCAATATAATACACCAGTGCTCATTTTCCCAGTTAATTCTAAATTTTTGAGGCATGGAAAGACGTTATTGGGTAATCCGGAACCACTGACTCTGGTGGTAAAGACAATGAGGTACGAAATCGGGCACGCTAATGTAGTTAAATAGGTTGAGGCAATTGATCCAAGTTTGAAAATATTTAGATGATGGTTTTTGTGAAATTTTTTTCCTGGAGCTGAACAAATCATAATTTCTTGAGCCTTCGGCCTATATCTTTGAAAAAATTTCAAGGCGTCTTTTGCCTCTGAAGCATTACTCCCTAAAACAAAGCTGGTCAAATATTGTTTGGGGAGGAATTTAAATTGCTTTACTAGGGCCTCTAAAAGTGGACTATATCGATAGCCCAGGATAGTTTTCAAAGAGGGAGCAATCAATGGGTTTCGAGATCCAAAATCTTCAATTCTCAGAAGCTGTAAGCGAGGAAACACAGGAATTCCATGTCCCTGATCACGTACAAAATATTTAAAGGCTTTCGTGTAGTCGAATTCAGCCGGAGAGCTATTCAATTGCATTTCAATCAAGTTGTTTCGATTATCTCGAATCACGCGTTTAATGAATTGGGAAAAGGGACATTTCACATCAAGGGATGCTTCAAATTGGACGTGTTTAAGTTTGATTTTGGCTAAAACATTCCGGTACAACGTGCTGACATCTATTGACTGCGGTTTGGAATCTTGTGTCTGCTTTTCCATGTCGCCATCAGCTAGACAGTCGAGGCAGCTTGGTCCATCAAGAAAATAGTAGGTCTTCACACACTTGTACTCCTGATGAATTCCATTGAAAGGGATTTCTTCAAAAAAAGACGGAAGCGAATCATTTAATTCCTTCAGTGCTCGGCAACGACTTTGTTGTGTACCCATACGGATACACACTTTCCTTCCATCGTTTCGTGTCAAAGCCTCCCGAAACTTCCAATACCAGTTCCAGTTAACCATCGAGGCGCGTAACAAGTCCTGGAGTGACAAGTTGTCCGATATTAAGGCAACTAACTGGTTTTTGAACAAAACATTTTGCGATATATATTAATGATTTAGAAGTCTAACAAAAGGAATATTATTTTATAAACTAATTATACAATTCATTATTGTTAAACAACTATGTGGTTTCGCCAGTAAATCTGTTCAAATCCGTAATAACCAAACCAGGAATAGAATAAATGATCAGTAAAATAATAAATCAACGGTAAACGAGTGAATTAAGCAGTAAATTATTAAAATCTGCAAAAAAATAATAAAGCAGCAGCAAATTAATTAAGTCAACATTAATTTATTAAGTCAACAGTAAATTTAATAAGGCAAAAGCATATTAATAAAATCAATTATCCCAAATTGGCTGTAGATTAATTATTTTACTACCTATTTTACACTTCCAATTATTTTCTTCTAGCGATTTGCTTTTGGTTATTTGCAATTTACTGAAATTACTCAGTAACTTCAGAGCTTATCTGCAGACGAATCCCATAATATTTTAATTCTACCACGAATTTGTCAACAACTGTTAGATTGCATCTAAATAAACCATTTAGGCACGAAAAAGATTTTTAGCAACTTTGCATTTATTTAAACGGGGGGCGCAAAAGGTCAAATTTAGGGGTTTCACAGTGGCGGCAATTGCAAGGAAACAGTACGACCAATTTCCATCATTTTTGATGAAATAAAATATAAATATCTCGACATGTTTTTTTAATATAAACATTTTTTATTTATTCCTATGGAAATGTGCAATTTAGACCTATAAATAAAATTAGGCTTTATTAGCCCTACAAGTCCACAATGCGACCAAACACATCGTCGGACAAACAAAAAAAGGAGCTTATATGATTTTGGGTCAATATGAAAAGGGGACATGTCGTGATTCGAAATTTCCCAGTAGGAGCTTATATTTTCCCATGCTCTGGAGCCACCAGCTCCGTAAACACAATAATTTAATATAAGCCCCTTTTCAAATTAGTGATTTCATATAAGCTCCTTTTCTAGTTAGTCCGACGACATATTATATGTTGCCGAAAGGGCTAAAAATCGATCTCCTCCAAGTCAGCTTTTAACGCAACCCCGTCGACCTTATACTCAAAATAATGCAAATGACGCGAACAACACAAATTTGAAATCGGCTTAAACATCACAGTGACCTATAAAAAATTCGTAATTAGGAGATCGATTTTTAACACTTTCAGAATTTCGCGGTGCAAATTGTACGTGTACTAAATTTTTGATTAGTGACCTTAGGGTAACGTTTTGTGCTGAATTCGATTAAAATATGCCATGGTCGCAATGTGGACTTGTAGGACTAATAAAGCTTAATTTATAGGTCTAAACTGCACATTTCTATAGGAAGAAATGAAGAATGTTTAAATTTAAAAAAATTATTCAAGATAATTGGTTCATATTTTATTTTCGTCAAAAATAATGAAAATTGGTCGTACTGTTTTTTGGCAATTGCCGCCACTGTAAAACCGCTAAATTTGACCTTTTGCGCTCATGTTTAAATACATGCAAAGTTACTAAAAATCTTTTTCTTTCCTAAATGGTTTAATTTAGATGCTATCTAACAGCTGTTGACAAATCGTGGTAAAATTAAAATTTTATGGAATTCGTCTGCAGATAAGCTCTGAAGTTACTGATTAGTGATTTGTTTTACTGCTGATTCACTACATTTATTTGGAATGTAATAAATTTACTGGGACTTTATTGAGTTTACTGTGGATGTATTAAATTTAGTAGTAATTTAGTAGAAATACTGAAATATCATACTGCACTGTCGACTCAAAATTTTCTCAGTAAAGTCCACCAGCTTTGTACCAGCCGTTCCACTGTAATGGTATATTAAAAAAACTTGATTTGAATTATTTTACTTGTGATTTATATTCTTTTACAGGTTATTTGTAAAATTTTACCGGTTATTTATATTATATTTTTGCAGGTTACTTATAAAACATTACTGACGATGTTATTATTTTTGGGGATTCATTTTTATACTGTTGTTATAAATTTGCTGCTGATTTTATTGATTTACTGCTGATTTTATTAATTTACTGAGGAATTATTATTTGACCGCTGATTTTATTTATATACTGTTGACTTATTATTTTCATTATTTCCCTGGTGAATGTATGATTTTACTTGTGATTCTAAAAATTTATTTTTAATTTTATTATTGTACTGATTGTTTCATGATGCAGCTGGATATCCTATTATTTTACTATTAACTGGTACATGTTATATTGTAATAGTGATTTATTATTCTATTGTATTTTGAAATTACTGTCGAAACTATTAAATTTCCTATATATATAATTAGTTATCTAAAAAGTATTATTTGTTACCGGATAATACTTGGACTTAGACTATTCAGACTATTCAGAAAAATAGAGCTAAAAATTATTAGTTCGACAAAAATTTTAAAAAATGTTTACCAAATGATTCGAGAATACTTGATCGCGAGCAGTATTTTCCAGCAACGACCAGTCGTTCATCTTTTGTGCGATTGTGAATGTTGCATATATTTTGTAATAAATATTGAAGTAAGATACAAACTCAGGGATATATCTGGCTTTGTGTAGGATACTACTTAGACTAAAATGGTTTAAATTACCATCAAGTCGAAATTCGTTCGTGGACATATGCATATAATATTTGTCAAACATGGTCAAACTCTTTAGCTCGAAGCTTGGCTTTCCTGCCTTAGGGGCCTGAAAGGTTGATGCATAAATTTAAAAAGTTATTAATATTTGGCTGGGTTCTTTACCGTTGGGCATAACTAGCCGTAAGTATTTAGTTGTGGGTATTTTTAACCTACCAGGAACCCAATATTAAAGTGCAACTGTTTTTGTTTCCATACATTTATTTTAAATAAAATCCGCAGTTAATATTTGTACAGTAAATGAGTACTATACATACCCCTGGAATATGCCGGTATTTCACATTTGGGTTCGTACAAAATGCCCAAGGACATTTAAAATGCGGTGGTTATAGATTATTCATTGACGAAGTTCATTTAATGGAGTGGTTCCTTTTTTACAATAAAAGCGTATGGGTAACCAAGTTATATCCTCTTCAAACTATATCAAGGAATATACAAAGTTTCAAAAGTATAAAATTGTCCATGGTAATAAACCTGTAAAATTTTGTCTCGTTTGTAGATCTAAATTATTACTAAATTATTTTAGTACGCATACACTATTTACTATTTCATACAATAAAACGATTTGGATGCGATTTTGTGAAAAGCGTTTTATTGGATCATACTTGAAATGCACAATCGAGTTCACACTTGAGCTTTCCCATGCCTTTCTTTTCTCGAAGCATGATGGATTCTTTAGGGGCCGCGTCAGTGATCTTTATAAATTGACCTTTGTCCGTACGTCTACAGAGTTGCCTATTTTCAAATGCCCTGCGATGTCTGTATGCCCCGACAAAGTGCCCTTGGACATACGCTGGGCGTTCATGTAATAAATTGAACCTGCCAAGTTGAGTTCATCCTCAAAATTTATTACAATGGAAAATTTAGTAGTACTAATAGGGAAAAGTAAACCAAGTACACTATTGGAAAAACGTTGGCTACCGCAAATATGTTAAAGTAGAGTACACCGGACTCTCGCTATAAAAGATCTCCATATAGGAGAACTCTCTCTCTCTATAAAAGATCTCCATATAGGAGAACTCTCTCTCTATAAAAGATACTTTGGGCCCACATATCACACATAGTTATGTGGATAATAGCTCTCTCTATAAGAGAATTCCTATATAAGAGACTCATTTTGGGATTTATAGCGTTCTCTTATAGCAAGAATTCAGTGTATTTACAAAATTTAAATATAGCCAGTAGAGCAAAGAATACTATTGAAGGAAAAAATAACTCTAGAGTATCGTAGATCGTAGTGCAGATCTCTAAACTGCACTCACATGTTTACACTACACATACACACACACACACAACTGACACAATACAAAACAGCCCTCGAGTTTCGTGCATGACTATGAATTTGTACTGACAAGGATCCACTTAGAGTAACCGCGAATATTCAAAAGTCATATAATCGAATCGGATGGAGGAAGAGTCGCGTAGGTTCGCAAGGGTAAAATAAAAAGAAGGAAATAGTCTAGCAGAGAAAATTCATAGATACTGGAATTGGGCGAGATACAAAGAGGTATTTAATAATACATTTTGAATTGAAGTCCTTTTATTACGGGCAAATATCTTATGATTTTTGTATTTACATGCATGTTGAAATTTTTTACACTTTCCAGTTCAAAAGCATCAAATAGCCGACATGGCAACGACAACGACCCAAGAGTCTAAACATTTAGTCAATGCCACGCAGGAACCCACAGTCTTGCTACCCTGCACAGTTTGCCCAGAGAAATTTGTTTCAATTAATGAATTTAAAAAACACATTAGAATCCACAGTGGGGAAAAACTGTACGATTGTCCAATTTGCGATGCCTCCTTGGCTACAAGAATGAGTCTCTGGAGGCATAAGAGGATTCACACTGGTCAACGAAAGTTTAAATGCATCACCTGCTGTCAAACATTTATTGACAAATATACACTTCAAAATCATAGGATCACTCACATGGATGTCAGACCCTACACCTGCTCACTTTGTGGAATGTCCTTCAAGTATTTGTTCAATGTTAAGTATCATCTGAAGAAAATCCATAAAACGGAAGAAGGTTCCGAGTTGTTTGATATTCACCCCAGTTTGAGCAAAATCAAGAAAACAAATTGGAAGTGCGATTATTGCCACAAGACATTCAAGGATTTTGCAAATTTTACAACGCACAGAAAGAGTCATGAGCAACCCATGAAATTGTGTTCAATGTGTGGAAAGAATGTGAAACGAAGATATTTCAGAAGACATATTATAAAACATCACAAAGTCAGGAATATTGTGTTGGGTTTATTTATTAATTGAAAATGTTAATAATAAATCTTTGGAAATTCTGCTGAAAACTCCGCTGCCATCCCGGGCGAACTTTTTGAAACTTTAAAGGATGTCCAAAATAAGAAGAGTGCCTATGTACTAACAATGAGAAGTGACTGGAGTACTGAAGGAGAGTTCTTGCTTTTGATTCCACAACGAGAGTGCATTTGCTTTACATATTTGGTGAAATCGGACCGCTGTTTTCCACTGGCACCCATACTACAATGCAATAAATTCAAGCCTCGGTTACTAACTTTTTTAAAGAATCTGTTTGACAATTTTCCATTACTTTATCAACCAAACAATGTTAAATTAAAGTTTCAAAAGTTGTGTAAAAGATGAAAAATGATTATAGTAACTTACAAGTATGTAATCGCATAGGTGTAGGAGAGTAACATTCAACAGATTAGCAAATGACTCATAAAAGTTAATTAATTAATTATTCGTAAATATGTATAGTTAAACACTTACAAATTTGATTAAATTTATTATATAACTATATGGAGCAAGAAAGTTTTAAATAACTCCATAGTTCCTTAAAATTTTATTTATTCACAACAACGTTTCGGACAACTGTCCTTCGTCACGTTCGTCTTTTGTTGTTTAAATTACTTGAAACTTTTATTTGATTTAAAAATGTATTGCTTTAATTATTAAAATAGCGAATTTAATCTATTTATTAAATTCTGCATGGCAACTGCACGGCGTTAGGGGTACGCCACCAATTATGCAACTTGACAGTTCAGAAGACATTTTGGGGAACACTGGCACTCATTAGGAGACCCATTTACTTCTTCCGTGACATCCTTTGTGTCCTTTTCCTTTTTTGAGTTGTACTTCGGGTTGCGAAAACATTTGTTTTCGCAGTGCCTGCGTGCTCGATCTGTATCAAATTGCGTTTGGCAAATGTGGCAGAATGGAATTCGTTCATCCTCTTTGAATGTTTTCCAGCTCATTATCAATTTGTGAGCAATAACTTGTGATGTTTTTCCCAAAATTTTTCTAACTTTCTTTTCTTTTTTCTTTTCCCGAATATTTTTCTCTTCTAAAACATCCACGATTTTAACAGAAATTTCTTGAATATTTTGCATTGTGTAAACTAAATTATTTGCTTTTGCAAAGCTTTTAATGAATTGCAAACGGTTTTCTCTTATCGACGCCATTTATTAAAAAGCTTTGAAAATTCTATACTTGGACAAACTAGTGCTGCCAACAATTTGAGTACAATTTGTAAACTTTAATGAAGGATACTACAGACAGATTAAATATTAAGTTTGATATCTGCAAATTTTATTTAAGCAAATTGTACTGTTTGAGCACTTTGTACTGGACAAGAACGAAGGTCCACACCACTAAAAGAGCCGACACTAAAATTCGACAGTTAAATGTGAATTATGTCGTGCGGCTTTTAAAGATAAACGTGTTTTGGAACGACACATGCATGTATACTTCGTTTAGACTGGAAAATTAAGAAAGCTTGCTTTGCCTTTTTACACGCAGTGATAAAAATAAAGCGTTGGTACTGTTTTGTTTCTACAAGATTAAAAAATACAAAAATATCCAAAAATAAAATGATTGTACAATTGTTTGTTGGTGGAAAATTGTACAATCGTTTTATTTTTGGACTATTTTGTATTTTCAAATAAAAGTAAAGATATTAGTGGTAAGGCATCCAGTGAGCTCCTTTCTAATTTCCTTTGCTACTTCTCTGCGATATCCACTGCAGAATCACATAGAACTTTACCTGCAAAAAGATCTCACTGTATGTAATAATTCGTTAATAGGTTATGTGTAAATAAGCATTCGAAAGTTTATGGATCTAAGATTTACGTCTGTATTGCTAACATGCCAAATTTGTTATTGTTGTATTTCTTAATTTCTTGTACACTACCACGTGTTTAATATGTATACTTTAGCAGATTTAAATTATTTATTAACTGTAAATTTAGAGAAGACCTCCGTTATTTAGCGTTATTATACACGGAAAATCCTATATTTGTACACGGATATTTTAATTTTGTTTTTCAACCCCGTAGTCAATGAGTAGCCTCCGAAAATGTAAATTTACAAATTGTGGCAACATGAAAATGTTTAAATTATTACATATTTTACAACATGGGAACACTTGTAAATTAATTTTACATAGTGTAGCCAATAATCCCGGTTGAATGCACGTCTGTAGTTTTCTAAACATTTGTAATTACATGTGTTGCGTATATTTACATTTATTTTGAATACTTTCATTTGTAAATAATCTTTTGAAGTAAATAAAAACAAGTTAGTATAAAAGAATTAAAAATGTTACGTATCGTCGGTGGAGATGAATTTAGGCTATGTCCATGTGCGTTTATGGCTAAATTTGAAATACAAAAGCTTTCTCCGTTTTCAGATTTTAATGCAATTTAAACGTTGGGATATCCCACCTTTGCACTGATATGATACTGGAAATCTCATCTGGCCTTGAGGCCAGGTTCATACACAGATTACAGATAGCCTACTTTGCATCTCCATCGACGAAATGCATTTTTTCCCACTCATAATCAATTAATGAATATAAGTGTTTAATACTTCAATAATCACAACAATTTAAGACCATACAAAATTACTGCAGTAAAATATAAAATGCATCCACCGATTCTCTTGTTCCCATTTCCTTGCTTATATGCTACAAATAAAGTCTATGAGCCAAGGAAAAATAAAAACGCCGGCAAAATTTAAAAACCTGCAGAGTTATATGAATTCTGTTTCTGTCTAGTCTATCTATGCTATTAAAATTTTAAATAAAAGACCGTATAAAATAAAATTTACAACTGACGTAAACGTCAGTGACGTTTATTTATTTAAAACTAATATTATGGATATTGTTTATTTTAGTATTTGCTAGATAAACATGGAATCCTTGTAAATAATGTAAATAACGCTGAGGTAAAATTAT
>JAQGAK010004751.1:0-11494 GCA_034696945.1 Lipothrix lubbocki
TGAAAACAATTTTGAAAACAATTTTGAAAACAATTTTGAAAACAATTTTGAAAACAATTTTGAAAACAATTTTGAAAACAATTTTGAAACAATTTTGAAAACAATTTTGAAAACAATTTTTTTGGTTGAATTTGGGTAAACAGTAAAATTTGTACAAATAACATGTAAAATTACTTGGTGAAATGGCGGGAATTCCTTAAAAAATTTTGAATTATTTTTACCTTCGGGAGGATCAGCCGCCGTTCCTTTTCCATTTCCCGTCGCCTCTTTGATTTCCTCGTCGTCTTCCATGGGTTTCCGGACTTGAGTGCTGTGACGGGACCAGAAAGTCAAGCGATACAACTGCCAATAGAGGAAAACGTGGCAGAATTTAAAAATCTAGAAACCCTTTTATCAATTATCAGGACTATAAAGGAATTTTTTGCAAAATCGGAATACCTAAATTATAAAATTCTTTTTTACAATTATTCTAAAAACAATCCATTCAACAATAAATAAAGGAAACTTTTACAAATATTTCAAGAATATTTAGTCATTTACCTTCTCTTCCTCAATTGGCTTGGTGCACCGACTGACGATGAGAGTTACAGCGACGGATACGACGAAAAGCAAAAACCCATAATGGAGGAAATGAATGTCTCCGACAAAGATTTTGATCCAATCTGGCCGAAGATCTGCGGCAGCTGATGGAAATTGACAATATTTAATTATTGGATTATCAAGTTTGATATTTTCTCTTATAAGCAAATTTTTTGCGAATTACTATAAAAGAGTTTGAAATCAAACCTACTGGATCCACACGGAGGTACGTGGTACGCAAATTCCAGGACGAAGCGCACCAAGCCGAGAATCAAGCCGACCATCAGACCCCAGAATGCGCCCTGAAATTAAATAAATTCACGAATTTTTTATCATCCATACCTTTTGTACGTGTAGGTCACTCATATGGGGAATTAATAATTAAATGAAATAAAATTATTTTTACACGACAAGATTTTTCAATTAATTAATAATTTTAACAAAGAATTTTTACGGATTCGTTTGTCCTCGGGTCGAAGACGGCCAGAAGGTAAACGGCAGTGACGGGGGGTGCGAGGAAATTAGAGACGGACTGGATGTAAACCATCAGCTGCGGCGCCTTCAGGTTATTCAAAATCGGCACCCACAGCACGGAAATTGCCAGAAGAACTACGACGGACGCTCTGCAAATATTTTAATTTCATTTGCAAAATGCAGAAATTTATAATTAAAAATTTAATTTAAAATTTTTAAAAATTCAAAATTTAAAAATTAACTTTCTGTGTTGTTTTTTAAAATGTATTCTTTTTAATTTTGTATTTTATTTTTTGTGTTGTTTTTTAAAATGTATTTTTTTAAATTTTGTATTTTATTTTTTTTGTTGTTTTTTAAAATGTATTTTTTTTAATTTTGTATTTTATTTTTTGTGTTGTTTTTTAAAATGTATTTTTTTAAATTTTGTATTTTATTTTTTTGCATTTTTTTAAACATTTTGTATTTTATTTAAATTTTGTATTTTATTTAAATTGTATTTTATTTGAATTTTGTATTTTATTTGAATTTTGTATTTTATTTGAATTTTGTATTTTATTTGAATTTTGTATTTTATTTAAATTTTGTATTTTATTTGAATTTTGTATGTTATTTGAATTTTGTATTTTTTAAATTAAAAATTTAATAGTATTTAATTACTAATTATATTGGTACCTTCCCACAATGAGGAGTTCCGTATCAGACGGATTCTTCCGTATCCTCGTCCAAATGTCCATGGTGAAAATGGTGGAGCTGGAATTGAAGATGGACGTCAGGGAACTCATGAGTGCCGCCATCATCACAGCTAGCATCATGCCAGATAGGCCTTGAAAGGAATTAATTTTTATAAATTTACAGTAAAAAGGTAAAAACATGGGTGAAGTTCAAAATAGTTGGTAAAAATTAAAAATGTACCGAAATCAAATAATACCCACCTGTTGGCATTAGTCTAATCACAAGTTCAGCATACGCAATATTCGAGCAGCCATTGGCGGATCCGCAGACCTGAAGGCAGATTTGGGGGTCGGAGCAGGCCACTCGTTCGGTGTAAAGGACGCGGGCCGCCATCCCGGGGAAGATTAGGAGGAAGAGCGGGAGGAATTTTAAATATCCGACGAGGATGCAGCCCCCTTTGGCATTCACGACATTTTTGGACGCCAACGTCCTTTGCACCATCACCTTATGCATAAATGGCCAATGAATCCAGCATTGAGCGAATATAGAAAATTTATTTTATAAATTAATATTGATAATATTAATAATTTTTGGTGAAATTCCGGAAGAATTAATTACCTGATCCGTGCAAACGTACCAAATGCAGGCCACAGTTTGCCCAAGCAGGACGCCCGTCCAGGGCAAATCCGACTTCCCTGGACGGTAATCCCGTACGATGTGCATGGCATCGTCTGGCACGAGACCGCAACTCCGATTCGTGTGGACATCGTACAATTTGGACTTGGGCTCGGAATTCGTCATGTACTGGTGGATTAATTCATGGTAACCCCCGACCTCTTTGAACGCTTTACACAACAAACATAAGATTATACAATTTATGAGCTATAAAGTCAACGAAATTCCCCATTTTGGTTTGTTTTTAATAAACTTATTATTCTTGGCAATAATTTGTAAATACATAGCCCTACATAAACACATGAGGGTGACCGCCCCGAAGATCATGAGGATGGTCTGGACAAAGTCCGTCCACATGACTGCGGTGAGGCCGCCGGTGATGGTGAAAATAGCAGCGATGGCCAGGAGAATCATTATCGAGCCGTACAGACCTGTTATAGGGAAATATTCAATTTAGTAGCTTTTCCATCAATCTCCTATAAAAAACATTTTTCTTATAATAATTCATTAAATCCTGCCCGTAGGAACATCAAAAACATTACTTGTAATATTATTTAATTTTTTTTTAGCTTTTAGTCCTATGTAGGAATCTACGAACAAACCTAAATCTCCTCCAAAGCCAAGAGCCAGCTGAATGAATAAAGCGCCGGCGTACAGGTCTGCCTTTAAAAATGAGAATACAATTTTTTTTTGTTTTTGTATACATTATTATACATAAGGAAATACCGCGCCTAAAATTTGAATTCTGGAACCACTCCCCAATTTCTCTAATTTTACTTAATGTACCAAATTTTAATTTGTAATTCATTTTGAAATTTGTATTTACCGCAATTTTCGTAAACACATACAAGATCATGGAGAGGACGGCCAAGTACACGCGAATCCGCTGGCCGCCAAAGCGCAATCGAATGTATTCCGGCATGGTGTACACCCCTGCGGCCATGTAAACCGGGATGAAGATCCAGCCCATGAGCAGGAAAATCACTGGAGCCTGCAATATAAACAAATATTTAAAAAACGTGTCGTTATTGTCAATATTTAATTTTTTTATAATAATTATTTTTAGTAAGTAGTCAACTATAGAGAATCACATTACCGTGAGTTCAAAGACTGCAATCCCAATTCCTGCAGCAGCGCCGCCCCCCGCCAGTCCAATGAAATGCCCGCTCCCAATATTCGACGCAAACAAACTCGTCCCCACCAGGACCCAATTCATACTCCGGGACGCCAGGAAGTAACCCTTGACACTTGATCTCTTGCTTTTGTATGAGGACTAAACGTGGTAAAAAAATTTTTTTAAAATTAAATTTGAATTCAAGGATATCTGTGTTATGTTTGGTTTATAGAAAGAAGGAAAGAAAGAATTGCGGCTTACGTAGAGTCCGACGGCTAAAACGAAAGCGAAATAAACACCGATAACGGTGAAATCTATCCAATTTAATTTATTTGCCGGGGCTTCAAATGGGTCGTCCATGATCGTAACTTTGATAAATTTCTGTAGTGGAACTTTCTTCAAAAATAATTATCTATGTGTTCTAAATTCCGGGATTTAATTTGTTATTTTACAGAAACCAAAGAGGAAATTAAGACGGAATGATCATCTTCAAATCTTCGGATTTCGTATATATGCACTTGATTTGTGTGGTGAATTCAGAGACGCCACGGTATGCTGATTGATAAACGTGTTGCAATAGATAATAGTAATCATAGATTTCTCAGCATTTTCTTCCTGAAATGAGACATTCTTATGCTGGCTCAGAGCCCCTTTGACACAGATTTGACAGGAGGGGATCATATATCTGCCTTTGTTGTTCCTTGAGCTGTCGCCGCCTCGCTCATACGAACGACCGTGAGAAATAACTGAGAATTATCTTATTGAAAGTCAAGTGTGCTCGTGCCGACAATAAATACCGTCATGAATTGATTACATGTAGAGGCAAGGCTTGTAGGAAAATTGATGGGAATTCAAATAATTATTCATACACGTGACACATAGATGATGCTCTTTGCTGGAAACATGCCGATATGGCAAATTTTATTATTACATACACAACAATATAGAGATATACACCTATGTACGTAGTACATGATTATAGCATAAAAATGCCAAGATATTTATAATTTTGATGAGTTTCCAATAGACATATTCCTTGTCAGACTACCACAGCCCGGCCGTATGCGGAGTGCGTGTGTGAAAAACTCGCTCTATAGCGATCCTCTTAATAAGGGAAGACTCCCTATAACGGCCGCAGTTTTTGTGTCCAGAATGAAATTTAGACGTTACTCTTATAAACGGAGTGAAGCAGAATAAAGCAGTTAGTTCACTCGATTAAAATTATCACCTTATAAACGGAGTGAAATTTGACTCTTATAAGAGCATTTCCTTGTAACGGTCAAAATTTGTCGCTTCATAGGGTGGCGTTATAAAGAGTCTCCACTATATACGAAAGCGGGGCAAACAGCATTTAGGTTGAGGTTCTCTCGAGCACTTGAGGATTTAAGCCGGAAAATCTCTATTGGGACACTCATGCATAAATATACGTATGCCTATAGATATACTTGCCGATAATTTGGCTGATAACAATTAAAAACTGTACCTGCCCTTACGTATAGGTTATATAGCGTTGTACATAACTTGAATTATAAATTATGAATGTGCATTAGATGTTACATAATAATTCAGATGGATGTAGAATGATCCTAATCCCTGCAAACAGCAAACCGCTGTACCGGATTAACAATATTAATCCACTTGAGTCCAGACTTTACAAAACGAAGCAGAAATTACATATGGGGTCTCGGTTTGTGTGTTACTGGAATTCATGAACGTTGTATCTACATGTAGGGATTAGAATGGAAAGATTTACAATCAAATGAACATCCTTTTCAGCAAATGTAATCCCTCCGGAGGGTCGACCGCGAGTGATCCGCACTGAACTGGTTTCGAGATAGAAAAATAAAAGCGAAAACACTTGAACTCTTGCTTCTTCGCTGATATAATTTTTTGTGATTTGACACTATGCTGACCATACGCACATCTATAAAGTTAAAACGCTGCAGGAGAATGCCATAAACTCGGTGCTTTATCAGACAATAGGGCTCAAACTTCAAGTGGTTGAGGTTGTGCGGTAATTCCTGCTGCTGTGGCTGCTGCTCCTGCTGCGGATGATGGAGTTGTGCACACGTTGAAGTGCGAATTCTTTATATATTATGTACATATATGTACGTTGTGAGATAACCCCGCATTGAATTTACCTGGCTGTATATATAAAGCCGGTTTTGCACACGGAACGACACCACTTCTTCCCCAATGGTTGCATACGTTTTTGCACCCGTGTCCACAAATCCCTGCCAACAACAACATTCCTGCTCCATGTGCTGAGTCTGAACACGGTATGTACATATTTATATATATTCTACAAGATTTTACTATCTAATTTACTTTTGACATTATTGAAATTCCCATTTTTTTGATAATTGTAGAATTTTAATTTTTTCCCCATTTTTAATTTTTTTCGTTTGTAATTCATTTTTTACAGTTCATGTAATGCATTTTTTATGATACAAATAAACTGTAAATAGTAAAATAAAACATTTAATTTTACAGATAAAATAAATCCCCCAAATTAAAATGGAACTTACATGGGAGAAATGGCTGGTGATGGGAGCGTTGGCCGTGATTTCAATTGCCCTGGGCATGCTCCCCTACTTAATATTCAAATACAGCAGTAAAAACTCAATATTTAGATCGTTGTCCTCGGAAAGCGAGGGCTCCGTCTTTTTTAATTTAACACTGACGATATTGTCCTGCTTCGGGGGCGGCGTCCTCCTGTCCACGGCGACGGTCCACATGCTCCCAGAAGCACGTGACCAATTAATGGGGATCCCGTCCGTGGCTGAAAATTTCGACGCCCACTTCCCACTAGCGGAGATCCTCACTCTCGCCGGGTTCGCAGCGATCTATTTCGTGGAGGAAATTGCTCACTGGATTCTGGCTCTGGGGGATGCTGCTCAGGATGAGGATAATGATGACGCTGATGATGACAAACATCATCACCACCATCAGCTCGGGATCACGAGGCACAATTCCAGCATCCACTCCGGCCATCTTGCGGATCCGAGGCTTTGCTGGGACGAAGAGAGTAGGAATAATAAAGCTGCGGCGGAGTCCCAATTCGAGGACGAAAAGGAAGAAGGACGGGGTAATGAGATTGCGTCGACTGTTCGCTCCGCTCTCGCCCTCATCGCTCTGTCCTTTCATGGGATCATGGAGGGGATTGCTGTGGGGATTCAGGTGAGTGTCATTGTCTTATCTCTGGGTATTTATCAGATTAAGATTTATTTCTATTATTATGGTCTGGCACCTGCGGTTTATTGTCTGAAAGTGCCCCAGGCAATGATTTTATTGTATTTATTTGTATTTTCCTATTTTATTTTTTGTAATATTTGTTTCTTGTAATAAATTATTTTTCAATTATTTTATATTTTGAAATTATGTTTTCTAAAATAATTGGTTAATTTTTTGTATTTCAACATTTTCAAAATCAATTATTTGTATTCAATTTGTAGGAATCTGAATCCCTGTGGTTCATGTTCGGGGCGGTGGCGTCGCATAAATTCGTGATCTCATTCTGCATGGGCGTGGAACTTTATGTGACGCGAGCAAAATTGCCCACCTATGTATTCTCAGTGGTTTTCTTCGGCGTCATCTCGTCCGTGGGGATTTTCATCGGAAACGTCATCTCGACGGATGGAAGTAATAATTTGGCCATTGCTGTGATCCAGGTTGGTTTTAAATAGATATTATTATTATTATTATTAGTTGACGATTGAGATTATTTAATTATGAAAACAAAGCTATATATAGTTATTAGTTATGCATATATGTATTTATGTCCAATATAAATTATTTCGGTACATCTAGTGTTTATCCACCGGGACAATTCTGTACGTCGTATTCTTCGAAATACTGAACCGTGAGCGGAGCAAGAAAATAATTTGCAAACGAACCTTTTTATCGAAATTTACGGGCTTCATCCAATTCGCAAGTATTTCCTTGGGCATGACGGCAATGATCCTTCTGTTCACTCTGGTGGGTCACTCACATGAGCACGACCATGACCACGGACTGGAAGGCTCCACAGAGGACCCGGATCATGATCATGATGATGATCATGATCACCACCTTGGAATTAATAGTTTGCCTAAGCTAATAAATAAATTAATAATACAATAATAGCATTTCATATCACCATAATCATTATTTAAGTTATATAGTAATTGTTCACTTGTATATACATATAATCGTTAATACTTTTAACTTTTGTATTTAATAAAAATAAAGACTATTTTCGTAACATTTATAATGAAATGAATATTATTTTGACGTCAAAATTGTTTAACCCTTCAGAATAATCCCAGGGTGATACCGTTGGAGCGATCATCATTTTGGCAAATAAAATTGACAATTTTTAACTAAATAATAACATAATTGTATCTCACATAATCGTCCCGACGAGATACATCCTTTAAAAGCTATTTCATGAAAATCGGACAGAAACTTCTTGAGAAAACAAATCTCGAATTTCCTAGCATTACAATGATTTTGTATGCACATTTTCGGGCTTTTACAGCAAATCGATAGAGAGAAACTACTACAATAGTTTCACCGTTTAAAATCATTTTTCCAGAAAGTGATGAGTAGGGCTGGGACCATTTCGCGTTTTTGGCCCTATATATTTCGCAAAATTACAGTCAATTTGTCGCGGTATTTCGCGAAATTGATGACGACATTTCGCGATTTTTATACACAGTTTCTTAATTTTTTGTTTATTGTCTTTATTTTGCGGTTTTTAACATCATTTTCACCATTTTTACTGAGTTATTTTCAATATTGAGCAGTTTTTAAGGCTAAAAGTAGATAAAAATAATTTAGGAATTTATTTTTCTAACTAAAGTTGACGTTTTTGTGCAATAAATTCCAAAAAAAGTTGTTGGAGTTCAAATTTCGCGGTATTTCGTAAAAAGTTTGTATATTTCGCAGTATTTCGCGTTTTTCGCGATTTTCAAATTTAATTTTTGTGGTTTTGGGATGTTGGGATGTTCAATAAAACAATTTACCCAGCTTGGAATACTCTATTTTGAATATTTAATTTTATCGTGTTTTTCGCGATTTCCCAGCCCTAATTATGAGGAAATGAGACGAGGTGATGACAAAAAAGCAAAGTCATAGGACACATGTTAACGCATATACCAAACATAATACAGAAACATATTATTCATCTGTAAAACTCTTCTGCCGACAATTCGTAGAAACGCTGATTGATGGATCAAAATAGAATTGTGCCGGGGCCTCTCGGAGTTGCAGAGCTCGATCGGGCCCGAGAAATCGAGATCGGAGGGAAGACGTGCGTCAAACCCGGACGGACACCTTCACATTTTATCGATCGATCGCTCATCCTGCTGCATCCTTGGGAAAGATCCACAAGTGGCACTTTCATCTTTTGCGTCTTAGTGCTCTCGGAAGTTTACGAAGTGCGAGTCATTCGGAGTTTGGACGGAGTAGAAAATATTTAGGAATTTTCTTAGAAATTGTCTCAAAATTTATTGTAAAAGTGTAGGAAAGGGCGTGGGGAGATTTGGCTAAAAAATATAAAATACTGTCATTGATTAATAAAGGCGTACACGCGGTGATTAGGGGAATTTACATAAACGGGATTTTCCATATAAATTCTATTGCTATTAATTTTTGTAATTTCAACCGGTTCTAAATCTCTGTCAACTGAATTCAGAATCCTCACACTTGACGTCATAATGGGACTTCCTTTGATTTCTGAAACGAAAAAAGATAAGGAGGCTGACGGGGGGAGCGGAATCTTAAACACTCTGTTTAAGCATTTCGTCAAAGCCGAAGTGGCCGGGCGACCTGGATTTGCACTGAAGGTCTTCGCCTTCATGGATTCAGTAAGTTCATTTATTATTAAAATTAAATAAATTAATTTTACATTTCATTTTCAAACTTTTATTTACTTGGAAATTTCAGACAGAAAAGGTGCTTATTCATTAAAAATTATATATTAGTGATTAAAAAAGGTATTATTATTATTATTATTATTATTTATTATTCACTTCGACGCTGTCGGTACATTATTGAATGAAATCTATTAAAATCTCCCTCTTTTCATAATCAATCTGGCAGATCTTCAATATCAACTCCGTCTTCAACAGTATTCTCGCAATTTCCTCCTGCTGGCGCTTCATCTCCAAGACTTCCGAACCGCTCTTCTGCTGGCCTGAGGTCATCTCTGATGCTTGGACTTCCGGAGTTGTTCATAATCGCAACCAGGAAGACTGGTTTTGCAAGGTAGAGCCTGGTCGAGGTATAACTTTTTTATATTTTCTACAATTAAATTAATTCCACTGTACAAATACAAGTTTTGATTTAAGAATTATTTGAAGGGAGAACAAGTGGAAAATGTCCGGATCTTAAATTATTTCCGGGATTATTTTTGTGTTCCGTTAAATATTTTGTTTGATTCATCCAATTTAATTCTTTAAATTCAGATTTCTACTTGGCCCTTGGAATTCATCTCCTCATCCTGATTTTCTACCTTCAAAGATGCGCTGTCTCCTTGAATCTTTTCCACACGTTTTTTCTGGATGTAAGAGAGATTATATTATTCATCCATCAAAAGTTAAATGTCAATAGATATTTTACGATGTATAGATAGGTACATTATTACCAAAATAATTGTTTTGTTGATTTTCACGTCAATTTTCTTTTGGAATAATTCCTAAAAGATGCCAATCAACTTGCGAGTGAAGAACTGCAGAGCTTGGATGGTCCATTCGATGCTCTACGTCTTGATTTATTACCTGGCCTTCCTCGTCAGTGAGGAGATTTCGAAGTGGGACGCGGTGGGACTCTACACAAATGCCCTCCGACTCTCCTTCACTCTCTTTTGCATGCAGGACTTTTACCGGTCCCTTCAAAAGATCCAGCGGAAGGAGCAAGAATTCGAGCAAGTTGTTATCAGGAAATGTTGAATGCTTTAAATTCAACTTTTGTTTTAATTTCATTTTGAGAATAACAATTATTTCAATAATTTTTAATTTGTATAAATTCTAATTTATTTCAACAATTTTAATGTTACTGGAATGATTTTTAATTTGTTTAAATAATTTTTACATTTATACTTGGCTTAAATTATTGAGAAACCTCAATTCCTTGCTCTTACGCATATTTACATCCCCACTGACAAGTTCGCAATTATTTTTGAAATATTTAAATAATTTGTACTTTATTTAATTTGTAATTAGTTTATTCCAATGCATTGTATGTAAAGTATTGAAATACTTTGTGAATTATATAAAAAAAAATATTCAGATTATATGAAAAGAATTTTGAATTAATATTTCAAATTATAAAATATCCCGTATGAATTCCCAGGAAGAATTATACAGAAAGGAAGTGGGAATCATCCAGCGGGTTGGAATTCCGTAGTGAAATAGATGTGAATTAAAAATCGTAGCGGAGCAATTGTACTCCACGCTAGTTTCCTATTTACAGCATTACAAAACTCTGCCGCAGGCAGTTTAAGGAGCTTTGAATGTCAAAATTAGTTGGAAATAATAGTTTTCCTGTAGAACACAATCATTGTGTATTGTAATATTTCAAAAAAAATTTAATGTCACCACTATATAATTGAGCTTAATGTAAACGTATGTTCAATGTATTTAAATAAATGTCCATAAAATGTCTTATTATTGTATTGTATGTATTTATTAGATTCCACAATATATTTCACATATTTTAAGGTATTATTATTTAAGAATTTAAAGACTCATTGCATTGTTAACTGAAAAATTATTATGTTGCATTTCTTGTATTAATTGTTGTATTAATTTTCTGTTCGAATGCTTTTTAAGTGCAAAATTGGAGTTATACCACTTTGCATCAATATGATGGTGGTTATACCATTTTGCATTAAGAAATTTGGAGTTACATAATACATATAGGTAGGGCTGGGAAATCGCGAAAAACACGATAAAATTAAAAATTCATAATAGAGTATTCCCAGCTGGGTAAATTGTT